>JAYESA010000013.1:167696687-167963149 GCA_036927795.1 Iris macrosiphon | reverse complement strand
TATATATCATATTATATCTATATATATATATATCTCTATATATATCATATACATATTATATCTATATATATCATATACATATATATGTATCTATATATGTATACTATATATTATCTATATATCTATATATATATGTATACGATATATGTATATCTATATATGTATCTATATATGTATACTATATAAATATATATGTATATATATCTATGTATCTATATATTATCTATGTATACTGTATATATGTATCTATATATACTATATTGTATCTATATATATATCATATACATATATATGTATCTATATGTGTATCTATATATGTATCTATATATATATATATCTATATATCTATTTATATATGTATATATATAAACTATATATTATCTATGTATACTATATATCTATGTATACTATACATATGTATCTATGTATACTATATACATCTATGTATCTATATATAATATATTGTATCTATATATACCTATATATATCATATACATATATAAGTATCTATATATGTATACTATATATTATCTATATATGTATACTATATTGTATCTATATACGTATCTATATATCTTATATATATGTGTATCTAAGTATTTATATATGTATCTATACTATATATTATCTATATATATATACTATATTGTATCTATATACGTATCTATATATCTTATATATATGTTTATCTAAGTATTTATATATATATCTATACTATATCAATATACGTATCTATATATCTTATATATACATTATTTTATATAGATATTTGTCCCATCTATAAACCAGAAATATCATAAAATTGACCTAGAATTCTAGTTGGTTAAGTCTATTTAATTATATTTCATCAATTAATATGAATTATTCATGATATAGGTTATCTGGATCCTGTCACACTCTGACTTGTTTCACCCGCTTTGGACCCCAGGCGAGTACAGTCTCTGATGATTTTCTTACTGATAATTTCTATAACACATGTAGTATTGTTGTATTTGATTCCTGACACAAAGAAACACGGACTAGAATATCTTATATTTTTAGACTTTGATCTTGTACAATACATGATATTCGTGTGATTCTTGTATGCTAGTCGGGACGAAAAAATGCTAGTTTATATGTGATCATACCCTAATCCTGTGCAAATATAATTCCTGTGCAAAGGCTAACAATTCACTTCACGTATGATTAACCGGCTCATATTGTGCAATCCTAAGCCGATCACATAATCAAACTAGTATTTCAAAACACTTAGTGACTATAGAATTCCTTGCTGATATATGACATATTCTCTGTTTATTCATTTTTCCTGTTCATTTCTTACTATGCCTTGATGTCAGTTTATTTATCCATCATGTACTACTTTTCTATTACTGTTTTATAGTCCTTATTATGTATTGAAATTGCTATTAGAATTGTACTCGTTCAATCCTGATTGGATAATATTTTAGGTAGCACTTAGAAGGACCTGTGTCTCATCTATTATGAATTTTTGGAAAATAGCTTCGAGCCTGATTTTACCTCCTGAATGATCGAGGAAGGCCGCAAGCAGGAGACCCAGTTATGACAATAGTTAGTTTGCAAACTTACTATAGTTGTATTTATTATGAATACAAGATTTTGTATTGTAACCTTTATATACATATATATAGACACCATGTTTTCACCTACCTTAGTTTTGTGATTGAGTATAATAATTGTTCCCTTTATATTATGAATTGTTGGTTATACAGTGCTAGTTCCAGACAGCGTTCTACCACCGACACTGCGGCGTAGGCTAGACGTACCCGCGCACTCGTACCCGAACACCCGGGTGCGGGTCGTGACACGTTTTTATGGTGGTCCATGCAGGTCAGACTTCGCAAGAAGTGCGATGTCGTAATAGTACTTAGGACTAGAGTACTATTACGAGCCTGCAATAGGATATATATTACGAGCCTGCAATAGGATATATGATATTAGGAATAGAAAATACTCAATCACAACTAGGAATTCCAACCCTGAATTAAATTTACTAATGTTGATCACCCTGAATGACTTGATATCTTCTCCAATTTCTGTCCTCAAATAATATCTTATCTTGTGTCTTAATGATGTCTTCTTATTGTTTTATCATATTCCAGAATGACACCCATAACATATTCCAGAAGGACACGGGAGACCAGAGCACCTGGTTGTTCAGGAGCAGCTGAAGAAGTCGCTCCAGTTATCTCTGAATATCTTCCTTCTCCTCCTTCACTTCCATCCCAAAGAGGTGTACAATCGAACACCGGAGGTATGCCCACTGAAGGAACACATTTATACGAGCTCTTCAGATGTATGCTGGAGACGCAGAGGGCTCAGACTGAGGCCCAGAGGGAACAAACAAAAATGATGCAAGAAAGCATTGAAAGTTCCCATCATATGGTTTGGCATCTATGGAGAAGTTTGCATCTCAGCAACAACAGCATGTTCAACAGAAAATGGGCAATATCTTGGACTTCAAGAAGATGGCTCATCGGGAGTTCAAAGGAACTGAAGGGATCTTATACGCGGATGAATGGCTCAAGGATATCGAGCGAATTATGCGAGTTGCTCGGATACCAGAAGATCTGAAGATAGAGGCTTTAGGCTTGCAGCTTCACGATATCGCCCACACTTGGTTCAGAAATGAGCCCAGACTTGCTGATCCAGACCTAACCTGGGACCAGTTCAAACACATTTTCAAATAGTTCTTTCCTGCAGTAGCCCAGGGCGTTCTGGAGAAACAATTCCAGAACTTGGAGCAGGGTAGTCTCTCAGTAGATGAATATGCTGCAGAATTCGGCAGGCTGAGCCGATTCGCAGAATACATGGTGAGAGATCCGGTGGACCGAACCCGCAGATTCCGGCAAGGCTTGGCTCAGAAAATTAGAGCCATTATCCCCTCTAGTATCACAACTTTTGCTGGGATTGTTGTTGAAGCCCAAAGGATCGAGGTGGACATGGGCTTTAAACCCAAGCGGGACCGGAATGCGTTCGAAGGAGGCGGCAGCAGCACAGGACCAGCAAAACGTTCCCATTTTCAGCCGAGGACTTTCCAGCATCAGCAGCAGCATTGTCCTCCAACTAGATTTCCGGCACAGTCGCATCCTCAAAAACAGATCCAGCAGACCCATTTTTGCCATTTTTGCAAGAAATTGGGACATTCCTGTAAATTATGCAGAAAAAGACTTGGAGTCTGTTTATACTGTGGATCTGCGGGACATCATGTGAACAACTGTTATATTCGAGGTGCAACAAATCAAAAGGGACCAGCTAAGCCACATGTGGTACAACAGCAGAAGGGACCTCCACTTCCAATACAACAGCAGCAATTTGTCCAGCACCAGCAGAGGGGAGCTCCTCAGCAGGGCAGAGCTTTTGCAACAATTGTCGAGGAGACTGAGCCCACCGGTGATGTTATAGCAGGTTCCATTCTTCTCAATTCTATTCCAGCTGTAGCATTATTTGATTCTGGTGCATCTCATAGTTTCATATCTGTCTTTTGTACTTGAGCATAATTTAGTAGTGGAACCCTTGAGTAGAAACTGTAAGATCACGACTGGGGAGGCATCATCCTAGTCAGTGATGTTTGCAAGGGGTATCACGTTACATTGGGATACCATGTTTTGTCTGCTAGCTTACTCGTAATGCCACTTCCAAGTTTTGACATTGTCCTTAGAATGGATTGGTTGGGTATGCATTTCGCTAGCCTTGACTGCCGTAGAGGTCGTGTGCTGTTTCGACCTCCAGGAGAGCCGGAGTTCGAGTTTGCTAGAAAGAGAAGCCAGATCGTAGAATTCTTTGCGAAGCTATAATAGAGGAGAAAGAGGTACTGCTTCATATTATTGCTGAGTTCTTAGATGTGTTTCCCGAGGAGTTACCAGATTGCCGCTAGATAGAGATGTTGAATTCTCTATTAATCTAATACCGGGAGCAGAACCAATATCGCAGCATGTCTACCGGATCAACAACAATGAGCTGGCGGAGCTAAAGAAACAGATCGATGAATTAGACAAGGGATTCATCAGATCAAGTTCGTCACCTTGGGGAGCTCCGGTACTTTTTGTGCCAAAGAAGGATGGATCGGTGCGGATGTGCATCGATTACAGGGCTCTGAATAATCTCACAATCAAGAACAAATATCCGCTGCCGAGAATAGATGATCTCTTCGATCAGTTGAGTGGCGCGAAGATATTTTCAAAGATTGACTTGAGATCCGGATATCATCAGGTAAAGGTGAAAAAGGAAGATATTCCAAAGACTGCATTCAGAACTCGATATGGCCAGTACGAGTTCTTGGTGATGCCGTTCGGGTTAACTAATGTCCCGGCAGTCTTCATGAACTTGATGAACAAGGTATTCCATCAGTACCTGGACAAGTTCGTGGTAGTGTTTATAGATGACATCCTTGTATACTCAAAAACGCTAGAAGAACACGAGAAGCATTTAAGGATAGTGCTTGAAACTCTCAGGAAGGAGAAGCTCTATGAAAAACTCTCTAAATGTGAATTTTTCTTAAACAAAGTGGAGTTTCTCGGACATGTAGTGACTGGAGATGGAATATCAGTTGATCCAAAGAAGATTACTGCCGTAGAATCTTGGGCCACTCCAAGCTCTGTTGCAGAAATTAGAAGCTTCTTAGGATTGGCTGGATATTACAGAAAGTTCGTGAAAGATTTCTCTCGAGTTGCAGAGCCTTTGACTAAACTCACTCGGAAAGATGTAGAGTTTGTTTGGACAAATGAGTGCCAGGTTGCTTTTGAGGAATTGAAGAAGAGGTTGACGTCTGCTCCTATTTTGACGTTGCCATCAGGGTCTGGAGGTTTCACTATTTATAGTGATGCATCGGAGAAAGGTTTGGGTTGTGTTCTTCAGCAGAATGGAAAGGTGATTGCCTATGCTTCCAGGCAATTACGTCATCATGAGAAGAACTATCCTACCCACGATTTGGAGTTAGCAGCAGTCATCTTTGCCCTGAAATTATAGAAATACTATTTGTACGGAGAGCGTGTGGAGATCTTCACAGACCACAAGAGCTTGAAGTACGTTTTCACTCAGAAGGAGTTGAACATGAGGCAACGTCGGTGGTTGAAACTGATAAAAGATTTTGACATATCTTTGCAGTATCATCCTGGGAAAGCCAATGTAGTTGCCGATGCCTTAATGTAGTTGTCGATGCCTTGAGCAGGTATCCGGTAGCTATGTTGTTGACACAGGATCGATATTTGTTGGAGGACTTGGAGAGCTTGGACATGGAGGTGATAGTTCCTGATTTTGCTATGCAGATGTGGGGGTTGCAGATACACTCAAAGTTGATGGACAGGATCAAGGCAGCCCAGTATGAAGATGTATCTCTGAGGAGCATCAGAGCTCAGGTGAGAGCAGGATTGGAAGATGATTTCACCATTGCTGAGGATGGTTCTTTGCGGCATGGTGTTAGATTGTGTGCCTAGTGGAGAGTTGCGTGAGGAGGTGTTACAGGAAGCGCATCGCTCTCAGTATTCCATACATCCAGGTGCCAACAAGATGTATCGGGATATGCGAGAGAGTGTGTGGTGGTATGGTATGAAGAGGAAAGTGGCACAGTTTGTATCCAGATGCTTAGTGTGTCAGCAAGTGAAAGCCGAGAGGCAGAGGCCAGGAGGTTTACTTCATCCATTACCTATTCCAGAGTGAAAGTGGGAGCACATTACTATGGATTTTGTGTCCGGACTTCCACGATCTCCAGAAGGGAAAGACGCAATTTGGGTCATCGTTGACAGGTTGACCAAGTCGGCCCACTTTTTGCCCTTCAAGGTAGGTTTGTCTACGGAGAAGCTGGCAGAGATGTATGTAAGGCAGATCGTCAGAATACATGGGGTTCCCGTCAGCATAGTCTCGGATCGGGATAGTCGGTTCACTTCTCATTTCTGGAGGAGTTTGCAGGCGAGTTTGGGCACTCAGCTCAAGTTCAGTACTGCATATCACTCCCAGACAGATGGGCAGTCAGAGAGGACTATTCAGACTCTCGAGGATATGCTACGCACTTGTGTACTAGATTTCGGAGGATCTTGGGAGGATCATCTTCATCTGGTGGAGTTTGCATACAACAATAGTTACCAGGCAAGCATCGAGATCTCCTTTCGAGGCTCTGTACGGCCGAAGATGTCGTACCCCATTATCTTGGGACGACGTAGGCGAGCGAGCATTGTTGGGACCAGAAATGGTAGTAGATGCTGCGGAGAAGGTAAAGCAGATTAGAGAGACTCCGTGTGGCTCAGGACAGACAGAAGCACTGGTCCGATAGTCGCCGGAGACCGTTAGAGTTCGAGGTTGGCAAGTTGGTGTTCTTGCGAATTTCTCCAACACGTGGCACGATTCGTTTCGGGAGAAGCGGAAAGCTCAGTCCAAGATTTATCGGGCCCTTCAGTATTACCGAAAGGGTCGGTGCCGTAGCCTACCAGCTAGCTTTGCCATCTACATTAGAGGGAGTACATAACGTGTTTCATGTATCCCAACTGAGACGATACGTGGCTGATCCTAACCACGTATTAGATCACTCAGAGATTGAAGTAGGACCGAGCCTCAGCTACCAAGAGCAGCATGTGGAGATACTGGATCACAGAGAAAATGTGTTGCGTAGCCGGACGATTTTATTTGTTCGTGTCGCTTGGAGTCATCACTCCCCGGGTGAATCTACTTGGGAGAGAGGACGAGATGCGTGAACGATATCCATACCTCTTTGAATTTTGAGGTATTTCTTCTTTCTTTCTGTATGATCTACTTTAAATTTCGAGGACAAAATTTTTCTAAGAAGGGTAGATTTGTAACCTTCATTTAATATTAAACTAGGAAATCAAATCCAATTTGGATTCCTCTTCATAAGAAGAGAAATCCAAATTGAATTAGTCAAGGGCACATTGGCCAATGCACATAAAAAAATATCTAACCCCCTCATTCCCTATATAAACACCACCCCACCCTCTTCACTCTCCATCCATCATCTCTCAACCCTATACTAGCAAGGTAACCCTTGTTCCTCTTCAATTTTGTTTTATAACTTTAACTACATGTGTGTGTAAAGGAACTGCAGGCAGCAGCAGCTGCAGTCGCAGCAAGTGCGCAGCAGCAACAGCAGATGCAGCAGCCTCAGCAGTAGCAGCATGCAACAGCAGCAAGCAACAGCAGCAGCTGCAGCGAGCAATGGCAGATGCAGCAGTAGCGCGCAGCACGCGCAGAAGCAGCATATATATATATATATAATACTATCTATCTATGTATACTCTATATATATCTATGTATTTATATATAATATATTATATATATATATATATATATATATATGTATCTATGTATACTGTATACTATATATATCTATGTATCTATATATAATATTATATATATATATATATATATATATTATATATATATATATATACTGTATACTATCTATCTATGTATATTATATATATATATCTATGTATCTATATATAATATATTATATATATATATATGTATATATGTATCTATGTATACTGTATACTATCTATCTATGTATATTATATATATCTATGTATCTATATATATATATATATATATATATATATATATATATGTATACTATATATGCATATATATATGTAATCTATATATATATCTATATATATATATCATATTATATCTATATATATCTATATATATCATATTATATCTATATATATCTATATATATCATATACATATATATAGATATATATCTATGTATATATATATATATATATAAACTATATATTATCTATGTATACTATATATCTATGTATACTATACATATGTATCTATGTATACTATATATATCTATGTATCTATATATAATATATTGTATCTATATATACCTATATATATCATATACATATATAAGTATCTATATATGTATATATGTATACTATATATTATATTATATCTATATATATATCTATATATATATCTATATATATTATATATCATATACATATTATATCTATATATATCTATATATATCATATACATATATATAGATATATATATCTATGTATATATGTATATATATAAACTATATATTATCTATGTATACTATATATCTATGTATACTATACATATGTATCTATGTATACTATATATATCTATGTATCTATATATAATATATTGTATCTATATATACCTATATATATCATATACATATATAAGTATCTATATATGTATATATGTATACTATATATTATCTATATATGTATACTATATTGTATCTATATACGTATCTATATATCTTATATATATGTGTATCTAAGTATTTATATATGTATCTATACTATATATTATCTATATATGTATATTGTATCTATATACGTATCTATATATCTTATATATATGTGTATGTAAGTATTTATATATATATCTATACTATATATTATCTATATATGTATATTATATTGTATATATATACGTATCTATATATCTTATATATACATTATTTTATATAGATATTTGTCCCATCTATAAACCAGAAATATTATAAAATTGACCTAGAATTCTAGTGGGTTAAGTCTATTTAATTATATTTCATCAATTAATGTAAATTATTCATGATATAGGTTATCTGGACCCCGTCACACTCTGACTTGTTTCACCCGCTTTGGACCCCAGGCGAGTACAGTCTCTGATGGTTTTCTTACTGATAATTTCTATAACACATGTAGTATTGTTGTATTTGATTCCTGACACAAAGAAACACGGACTAGCATATCTTATACTTTTAGACTTTGATCTTGTACAATACCTGATATTCGTGTGATTCTTGTATGCTAGTCGGGACGGAAAAATGCTAGTTTATATGTGATCATACCCTAATCCTGTGCAAATATAATTCCTGTGCAAAGGCTAACCATACACTTCACGTATGATTAACCGGCTCCTATTGTGCAATCCTAAGCCGATCACATAATCAAACTAGTATTTCAAAACACTTAGTGACTATAGAATTTCTTGTTGATATATGACATATTCTCTGTTTATTCATTTTCTCTGTTAATTTCTTACTATGCCTTGATGTCAGTTTATTTATCCATCATGTACTACTTTTCTATTACTGTTTTATAGTCCTTATCATGTATTGAAATTGCTATTAGAATTGTACTCGTTCAATCCTGATTGGATAATATTTCATGTAGCACTTGGAAGGACATGTGTCTCATCTATTATGGATTTTTAGAAAATAGCTTCGAGCCTGATTTTACCTCCTGAAGGATCGAGGAAGGCCGCAAGCAGGAGACCCAGTTATGACAATAGTTAGAGTTTGCAAACTTACTATAGTTGTATGAATTATGAATACAAGATTTTGTATTGTAACCTTTATATACATAATATATACACCATGTTTTCACCTACCTTAGTTTTGTGATTGAGTATAATAATTGTTCCATTTATATTATGAGGTGTTGGTTATACAGTACTAGTTCCAGACAGCGGTCTACCGCCGACACTGCGGCGTAGGCTGGACGTACCCGCGCACTCGTACCCGAACACCTGGGTGCGGGTCGTGACACTTCCGGCCGCCGCTTGCAGATCTGCGCCTCTTCCGGACCCGCTCGGCCGTCGACATGTTTAGAAGGAGCTGAAATCAGCCCGCCAAGTGGAGGAGGAGGAGAAGAAGAAATAATGATGGAGGAGAAGCAAGAGAGAGAGAGAGAGAGAGAGAGAGAGAGGAGAGAGAGAGAGAGAATGGGGGGGGAGGGGTTCTGGGACCCTGAATTTTTTTTTTCAGAAGGAGGTGGCCTGCCACGTGTCCCTCTACTCCGAAATCAGCTTTCACAAAACTGTTTTTTCTTCCACTCTGAAACTTGTTTTTTAACTTCGGTTTTCCAAAAAAAAAAATTGGAATGTAAAGTTTTGAAATGTTGCAACCAAACACTGTTTCAGTTGCTTTTGAAGTTTAAACTCACAATGCAAAGTTTTAAATGACAACCAAAGGCACCCTCAATATCTTCTTTTTATCTTATAAAGTAGGATGAAACTAAGAAAGAAATGACAGGAAAATATCAGTGAATTACTATGTGACATTTTTGTGGGTGGGTAAACCATGTTTTTCAAAAATCACAAATTTTTACTCGTTCATTTGTAAAACTTACTTTCAGTGCGCTACAAGCATAATTTCATCAAGTGACTCCAATTTTCACTTGCGCCACCTTTACATTTTTGCATGCATTTCTCAATAATTCAACTTCAAATCTCATATATCCAATCCATGCTGTCTTCTTCCACCCGAAAGGTGTGTAATGTAAAGAAATGACTAGTGAACCTTATTAGAATACGTAGATAAAAAACCTTACTATCATGTATTAATAAACAGGAAAAGAATAAACAAGCATCCAATGTGAAGTAGATAAGATAATCCAAAAGGAGAGAAATTTCCTATATTGGCATTATGCAAAGAGATCACCTTGCTGTAGAAAACAGCATATACTAAGATCAAAATGATATTGTCTACCAGTAATAATGAACTCAAATTTTATAAAGGAGTAGTTGACAGATTTAACATAATAATAAGCTAGACTATTCAAAGCAAGTCATTTTGATAGCTAACTAAATCAAGACCAAGGAGTTTGCAGGGAGGAAAACAGCAATAACAGTGTGCTTCAATGTATTACAGAGTAGAGAGATCTATGGAGAAACAGCTGAAAGGGTAAGAATAACGTCTAACTATTTTAAGAAATGTATGACTTCAGCTTGTTGAGAGGATGACTTAACTGCATGATGAATACTAATGGGGCGATTGGTTGAAGTTTTGGAGGATTAGAAATGGATTTTAGACTCCTTACCCTTGTTTGGTATGTCTAGTATTGGGTATTGGGGTAGGTGGGTGGGTGGGAGTTGGGGAGGAGGGGCTTCATATTTCCATTGATGTGGGAAAGTAAAACCCAAGGCCCCCTTGAGAATAGTTTTGTTTTTCTACGAATGTTGTTTGGATGTTTTGTTTGGACAATAATACCCTCATTTTACTTTCAAAACATCAACTTCTATACCAAACATGTGAATTTAGGTAATATAAGCATTATGAAATTAATGAAAGGGTACTTACGGAAAACTAAATAAATTAAGATTCATTTTCCATATTCCCAACCTAACATAACCAAACATGGGTATAGGAATGTTGAATTCATTTTCGATAGGAAAGAAATGGAAAATGAATTCCTAGGAATACAAACCTTCATCCAAGCGTCCCCTAGAAGCAATGTTATAAATTGTGCTAGGCGGATTCGGTGCGCCAAAGCAGTGAAATCAAAGGCGCGCCTAAGGCGCGCCTTGCTCCTAGGCGCAGGGGCAGCGCCTCAGGGCACTCCAGGCGAGACGCAATTCTTAAGGCGCACCTAAAGCACGCCTAGGTGCGCCTTTTTTGAGCGCCTTGGAATAGCTAAGGCGCGCCTAAGCGCGCCTTGAAAATCTTGTGAAAAAATAACATGTTTAGACTATTTTTTTAACTGTTGTACTGTTTTTAGACTGTTTTTAGAACTGATGTACTTTTTTTTTATTGTTTTCTCTCTCACTCACTCAATTCAAAGTGATTGCAACCTAGACATGGAGAATTTGAAGCACATGTTTATCAATGTAGAAATCCAATGTGAATATATATATATATATATAATTTTTGCGCCTCGTGTCGCTCGGACGCGCGCCTTAAGTGCGCCTTGCGCCTCGGGCGATTTGGACCCTTTGCGCCTTGAGTGCGCCTTGCACCTTTGACTACCTTGCGCCAAAGGGCCGCCGTCTAGGCGGCCGCACAAAAAAAATATTTTGAAAATTTGAATTTTCAGTTTTAATTTTTTTTTAATTTGAATTTTTTTTGAAATTTGGATTTATTTTTTTCCTGAATTTTTTGAATTTTTATTGCATTTCTTTTGAAATTTTTGAAATTTTTTTGAAATTTGAACTTTTTTTAATATTTTTTGCGATTTCAAATCTGAAATTTAAAAATTTGAATTTTTAAAAAATTTCGCCTTGACCGAACAGGCCGAACAGGTCCGCCTAGACGCCGAACAAGCACCTAGGAGGGCCGATTTTGGGGTTTTCGGTGCGGCGGACGGCCGCCTAGCCCGATTTTTAGAACACTGCCGAGAAGTAACCTTTTAAGACTAGAACTGAATGTGAATAGGAAAAACTGTATAAGCCCCGACCAACACTTTGCACCTAGGAAGCACGGACACTCCAAAAATCTAGGCATTGTCTGTCGGACATATATTGGACACATATCGATCACACACGGACACTCCAAAATACGCCAGGACACACCAAACTAGGTATTTTTGTCCGTGATGCCATGCCCTTATGTGTTGTGTCGCATCCCGTGTCAATGCAACATAGCTTTGCACCTTTGAAAAGAAAAGGAAGACTATGGCAGGGAACATGGAACTATTTTGTCCTCCTCGATCACATTTTCTTCCCAGGAAGCTGCTCGCCAAAAGAATTAGCATACCTATAGGCCACAAGTGTTCCCCTAAAAATGGTGATATTCCAATTATCCTTCTAATTTTTCTTATAGCCTACTCAAATCACCCAATTGATTCAAATGAAAATATAGAGGTGACAGACATATTCCGGAGTTTCTGTCGTGTGCCCAACACTGTGTGACAGCATTTATTAACCTATGAGCAAGGTTCAAAGTATCGGTATCGGACCATTCCAATGAGTATCGGGATCGGCGGTATCGGTAGTATCGGCGGTTTCGGATCGGAGTATCGGATTTTTTGGTATCGGAAAGCAAACAACTGTTAGTAAATTATTAACATTTTAGAAATATATATTTTTATACATTTATGCATAATTTAAAGTATTTTCAGTGTTGTTTTTAGTATTTTTGAAATTGAATGAAATAGTAGTCACCCTTGTCGATTGATTTATATGCGATGGATAAGTTTTCCTCCTTTATATGCTTTTACAACCTTACTATGCTTTTACACCCTTGCTAATTGGTCTTTTTAATTCAACTTTTTTTGCCGAATTGACCGAAAAATAGACCTCTAATGTCGATATCGGTCACTATCAGGTATCTGATCGGGACATGCCAAACTGTATCGGTATCGGCCGTATCGGATCGGTATCGACTGATACTTCAAACTACGCCTATGAGTTAAAGATAGTTAACTTATAATTAATATATAATACAATGCTATGTCAGTAAAAAAAAAAAAAAAGTTATTCTGAGTCAGCCGGAGAGTCCAACCTCAGTACCTATCGACACATCCACCAATTTTTTTCCCCTATTTGAAAGCTCTTAAGAAAATTACAGGAAAATACAACAACAAATCCTTCATTCCAATTGTTTCAGGTGTCAACTATGTTTCACATACATGAATACAACACAAAAGAATACGGCAAAGTGTATATTGGAGTGTCTGTATCGTGTCCTTCGCGTTTCCGACATGGCACGGACACCGAACACCCCAAAGATCAGCTACACGAATTCTTTCTTTCAAATGATAGAATCTTGAAACATAAAATGTTAGCAGTTGATCTTTAGCGTGTTCAGTAAGCTAGTCAGTTAGCCAACTCAGCAGGGAGGGCCACATCAGCAATGAGATTAGAAGAGTTAGTAACTGAACAATGTATCAGTAGGCTATAAATAGAGAAAGTGGATGGAGAAAGACGTGTGAAGAAATACTCGTCAGTTTTCATTTTCATTACTGTTTTCTATATTTACAATAATTCATTGTCTTCTTCTTCTTCTTCTTCTTCTTCTCCATTTACATTTTAAGAAAAAACCCTATTCCCAATTTATGTGTTATTCTTCTTAAATTCATTGATTCTTGCTCAAATCCATGTCAAAATTAGTTCATCTCCATCACTGCTAAGCCAATCCAGGTTGGGGATGCATCAGAATGCCGATCAATTACTAGAGAATCAAAAAATAGAACATACAATCTTTAAAAAAAAAACATGATGGAAAAAAAAAATCACACCACAAGGACCCAAATTTTCCGCCACCGCGAAAATTCCGAAACTATAAGGGAACAGGGAGCTCACCGGGGTCGCACATCGTGTAGAACTCCTCAGTGTCTGTAAGCAACAAGAATCGAAACACACAAATCAAATCCAACTCAAAAATAAAGAAGTTGAGAGAGAGAGAGAGAGAGAGAGAGAGAGAGACCATGGGTGAGCGCTTTGATAATTGCGGCCCTTCTCCCCATGTAGTCCTCGAAGAGCTCCTCTATCCACCTCGTAAAATAGGGCGCCGCTCCTCCTCCGTCCATCCGAATTTAGGGTTAGGGATCTCTCTCCCTCTCTCTCTCTCTCCTTTTTCTTCTAGGGCTAGGGGGGGTAGGATTAGGGTTTTGGTGGGAGTGGTGAATTTGAATTCTTGGGGAGGAAGAAAGGAGAGGACGGGGTTTTGTGGGTTTTTCTTTTGGCCATTTTTAAAGGCGCATCGCTAGTACAATTTTTTTTTTTTTTTTAGGTCTGTAAGTATTTTGGCTGTCACATTTTCAACCGTTCTAACAATGTAGGAATATTTGGAAGCACGGTCAAAAAATTTAACAGAACTAAAGGTTTTAGGACTGTAGAAAATTATGACAGTCTTAACTATTAAGAGGACGGTAAAAAACTTTAGGACTGTCGAAAATTCCAATAGTCCTAAAAAAATTGACTAGTCCGAGTAAAATATGATGTGCCTTTAGAAATGGTCTTTCTTTTTTGCGCCCTGTTTTGGTGGTAGGATGATTTATGCGGCGAGATCACCTTTCCGGGAGGAATAACAATGAGGAGAGATCGGGATGTGGTCACCGCCCAATCGGTATTTATTCTTTATTTTGTTTTTGGGTTTTTTTGCCAATCTAGAATACAGTCGATAAAATCCTTCAAATTTCATGATTTGCGACTAGGAGTAGCAATTGCCAAATAAATTTGTACACCTCTAAGAATTTTCAAAGTGGGTTATCAAAATTATCCTTAATTTATAAGAAGGCTATAAAATTTATTTTTAAAAGCTGTAATAAATTGAGAGTAATTTTGACAATCCACCTTAAAAATCTTTAAATGTTGTAAAAGTTTTCTTGGCAATTACAACTTCCTTTGAGACTAATCACCTAAATTAACAAAAACATAATTATGATTGTCGTAAATTAACTTAATCCATTTAAAAAGGAATATTTTGTCATTTTTAATGTGAGTAAAAAAAATGGTATTTCGATTGTTTCTAATAAGGCCATCTCCAATAAGAATATCTAAAATTAAGTTTATATCCTACTTGTCATTGTACTTTTAAAAAAAATTATATTCTAGTTGGTAAAATTTCTACATAGAAATTTTACACAAAAAAATACTCTTCAATGGTTCCCCATTTATATCCTAGGTGTCATAAAATAAAAGGTTATTTAGTTAACTATCTCCATATTTTATGTTTATTACATGGGATACCCATACGTTGAAACTAATTACACGAGGTACCCCTGTGTTTTATATTTTCTATAGGAGAAATTACTATATGGGACAGGCGCAGTGCACCCTTCCCCTCCCCAACCGTTAGATTGTATAGGGATGTTTGCGGGCACGCATCTCCATGGTAATACAACGGTTCGCATGTGAAGGGTGCACTGCACCCAGCACATACAATAAATATTGCATTTTTTATAGAAAAGTATAACACTAACTACCCATATGTTTAATTTTTTAATTTTTTTCCCCAAAGGAGAGGGGTATCTATGAAATTAGTTTCAAAGTAGGAGTACACCATGTAATAAACATAAACACATGGGAATAGTTAACGTAAATAATCCCAAAATAAATGGATCAATTTAATGGTGGTGGACCCAATATTAATTGCTATGAGAGATAAAAAAAATTCTATGAGAGTTTCTATATGGTGAAACCCTCATGAAATTTTTTTCATTCTATATTAATGCTACGTAGGGTAGAAATAGTGATAGAAAGTAAGGTTGTGAGAGATTCTTTTTCTAAAAATAATTTCTACCATAGAAATAGAAAAAATAGAAAGTCTCATTGGAGATGGCCTAATAAGTAAATATCTTTCTAATAATCGGTTTCAAAAAAAATCGGTTCGGTTTTGGTTTTGAAAATACAAAAAAAAAAATCGATTTTGAGTTCCAGTTTCCGTCCAAAACCGAAAATCGAATAAGACTTGTGTAATTATGTAAATATCTTCAATTATATGTAAATTTTGTGATATATATATATATATATATATATATATATATATATATATATATATATATATATATATATATATATATATATATATTGAAAATAACAGTCCTATGTATGTGTTTTGAAGTCCAACTTTGATAATTTAGTAACTAGTCCAACTATGGACACAACTTTGAAGTACAACAAATATGTGTATAAAAATTATAATTTAATCATGATTCTAACTTTTGATCCGATCCATTGAAACAATATAAATATTCCAACCGAATAAACCAAATCGATTGTTCGGTTTGGTTTCAATTTTGACTAATTTTGTTTCGGTTTTTAGTTTTTTATAATTTTAATTTATTCGGTTTTAACTATTTCAATTTGGTTGAAACCCAATAACCAAATGTCCAACCCTACTCACAATCTCCTCCTCAGGTAAGTCATATTGTTTTTCTCCTTATCTTACCATTATTCATCGTCACAATCTCCTCCGTAATCTTTCTCATTATTTATCTTCGTCAATCCCTTCTTCTACTTTTCTTTCTTCTCCTTTAGGTAAATTATCATCAAATCTAGAAATAAAATCTTACCCTCTTTGTAAATATGAGCAAATTGTACAAAATTCTTCAATAGAATTGTAAAGTCCCTCATCCAGAGATTTAGTTATTTTAATTTAATATAATATTTAAAATTATTATTTTTATTATTAAATAGGATTAAGTAAACAAAAGTATCCTTTAAAAATATTTTTGGTAGCTTTAATTTTAGGAGCACAACATTAGTCATTATCTTCAAACAAATTTTATATACATGATCTAGACGAGCCCACCTTAATTTATGATTATCATATCTCACTCAAACACATCTCCTTGTGCTCTATTTTTAATGTAAAATATTCGGGTCAAAAACTCAATTTCTAGACCTACAGTGCAACCGTTGACCATTCCAATTTAAATTAGAGATCCAATTTCGACCAATTCTTTCGACCTAATGCATGATCATGATCTAAACTAGGTCTAAGACATACATGATATATGTGTCATACTCTATTGAACATCTATGTGATACCTACCCTCAGTAGTCACAAATTGTCACGCCCCAGTCCCAAAATACCGAGGGACTGGATGCGCGGCAATGGCCAGCAGCACGCACCGATGGACAACCCAATTTAATGGATCCATCGGGACATGCTTAAGCTGTAGAACAATAATAAATAGAACCAATGATACAGGTCACAGACTATTCTAATCTCATCCACAACAGATAATCACAGATTAAATGCCAGAATAATGCAGATAAATGTAAACTAGCATATCTCAATAAAATATCTCGGGGAACAATCCGAGAATATGTCTGATACATCAATACAAATAGACAGAAATAAAGGAATTGTAAATCGAAACAGGAATAACTGACTATATATCACCAATACTCAGGACAAGTCCTCTGGCACGATCTCGTTCTCAGGTTCTGGTACAGCTCCTGGAAGTGCTCCTGTACGGTATATCTCTGGATGGATCTCTTCGGCTATACCTGGGGACATAATCCGGATCCAGGTCCTCAGGGGACAGCAAGGTACAGAAAATACAAGCCATAATAATGCAGTAAAATAGTCAATGAATAAACAGGATAATTATGTAACCATCTATGTGGAATGCAGGTGAGAACATCATCAGTACTCAGGCTGAGACTTCTACAAGCTCTATGTAGGGGAGCCGGTAGCAGTGATATCATGTAGTTGTCTAGATCGGAGAGAGACTGAGACACCAGCATAATATAGTCAACCTGTAGCATGTGTGTCTCTCCAGCAATAAATGGAACAATAGGGATACACTAAGTAACCAGCTAAGTGATATGCAAGATGAGAGCAGCACTAGAACTCAGGCTGAAACCACTACAAGCTCTGTGTCGGTGTAATCCCCCTGATTTTCAAGAATTTTAATTTTTGGAATTTTTACATTTTTCTGGAATTTCTGAAATTTTCTGAGATTTTCTCTAATTAAATTAAGGTATTTTAATAATTAAATGATTTTTAATTGATGTTTAATAAAATTAAAATATTATAAAAATAATATTTTATGGTGTAAAATAGCAAACCAGACATAGGGTAATTTGTTAGGGATTTATTGGACCCCGGATGGATTTTAAAAGCCCTAAATACTATTGATTGAATTTAACTAATTATTATTATTATTATTATTATTATTATTATTATTATTATTGTTATTTTTATCTTCCGGCCCGGCCCAGTGGGCCGAAGCCCAGCCCAGCCCTAGCTTAGCGGGTCGGGCGGGTCCGCCCAACCCGGAACCCGTCGCCCGACCCGACCCGCATCTCATCTCCCCCAAACGCTTGCAGTCCCCGACTTCTCACCTCCCCCGCCGCCGGAAACGGCCGCCGCCACCGCTCCGACTCCCTGAAACCGTCGCCGCCGACCCGCTCCCTCTTCCTCTCCCACCACCGGCCGCCCCACCAGCTCCCCGCTCCTCCTCTATATAAAGCCCTACACCCGGCCTTGCTCCTCCACCACCGGCTGACCGACCCGCTGTAACCCTAGCCACCCCAGCCGTCCTCCTCCTCGATACCGCCCTGCCGCCTCGCCGTCCTCCGCCATTAGCAACCCAGCACTGCCCCACCCGGCCGTCCTCGGCCCCTAGCCGACGCCTCCCCGGACCTCCATAGCCACCGCCCGCTCGTGATCCGGCCGACCCAAGCCACTCCACCAGAGGACTCCGACGAGTCCAGCCATCTCCGGCGGACACAGCGAGGATTCGACACTGAGGACACAGCAGGACACGATTCAGCTCAGCCGGACACAAGAACAGTGTTGACACAGGACACAGTGTCGTGTCGGACACGATTTTGCCTCGGTTTCTCGAACCACTTCAGGTATCCATAACTTTTTGCTCGTAGCTCGGAATTCGATTCCGTAAATTGTATCGCGTAGCCTGCATGACCCTCTCGGTGTCCGGACAAACCGCTCGGGGCATCGCGTCCTGTGGTGATCGGACACCGCGATCCAAAAACAGGAAAAACTAGACCCTGTTTCACCCCGGTATCGAGTACGCCCCGCCAAACGGGACGACTTGGTCGCGTGCGGTCTTCACCGATACGTGCGCGTCATTGATACGGACGTGCGGGATTTCGCAGAAGCTGATTCGGATGTGTGTGCACACCGAAATCAATGCGTATCCGCGGACATCGCCCCGTATCCGACCATTCTGATTCTCGTTGTAACTTAGTGCACACACGTCGGATCGAGACGAAACTTGCGCCATTGGACTCGTAGCAATACGCTGGTCCTGTGAGCCAAGTTTGGTTTGATTCTGAGAACGTTGACAAAATCGCGTGTCGTGAGCCCCACAGGCTCCATCCGACGGGCGATTTTGAGAACGGCTCATCGGAATCCAATTCTGGAAGTTTCGTTGGGTTCGTATCATCGTTCCTGACCTGTTGACACTAAGTTGGACTGTTTTTGAGACCTTTGACTCTGACGCATTTTTCGGTACAAAGCGGCCCACATCTGGACCCCGCCTTGACCCGAAAATGACGTTTTTGCCCTTGTCTCCAAATTGGACTCAAGGACAGGCGATCCTAGCTGATTAATATTTTTTGGATCTGTTGGTGATGTCTATTTCAGCAACCGGAGTACTGCCTGGAAATCCAGCTGAAGCTCGAGCTACAATTGGAGCAGTAAACTCAGGCAAGTGTACCTTGCCATAAATGTAGTTTAATGATTCATTTTCTCTAGATTTATTTTACTGTGACTGTTGTACTTGCTCAACCCTAGGGCCGTGTGACTTGCTTAGCGTCCGATCACAGTCGGGTGCCAACACCGTACGCGGGGTTTGTGTAAAGTCACTTAGAGCTGGTTATCGTGACATTTATATTTCTCGTACTTGCCATATCAAGTACTTTATACCCAGGACACTTGACACAGAGCATGAGACATAACCTTCCTGATTATTCAAAGTGGTCTTGTATAGGATATAGATATCATGATTTAAGCTTTATTTCTCAGAATTTATAAATGACTGACTGCACTAGTTTTAATCTTGCGTAACATGAACATTGAGAACTGTGACGTGAGATTACATTGGGTGGGGAGAGTATTACCATATCAAGGCTGATTATATTATATATATATATGGTTATCTGGAAGTGTCCTAGTCTCTGACACAGAGCTTTGGCACCTGTACTGGCCCTTCGAGAAAAACACTGCTATGGTTTCTTGTCACTGATCCTGTAGTAGTCTCAGCCTGAAGTATGATTAATAACTCTCATCTTGCATGATCACTTAGCTGGTTAGTTACTTACCCTGTTATTTCTTTATTTCTGCACTGGATTATATTTTGGCTTGTGTTTTCTGTACCTTGCTATGTCCCCTGAGGACCTAGAATGGATGATGTCCCCAGATTTAGCAGACGAGATCTACCCAGAGGTGTACGGAACAGGAGTATTACTCGGAGTAGTACCCGAACCTGAAGACGAGGTGATCGCTGAAGACTTCTCCTGAACAATTGCTTCGCCATGCTCAATATTATGGCAAATAGACTTTATTTCCTGTTTAAATGAACTCTTTAAATTCCTGTTGAAATGAACTTTTGTAAACAGACTTAATATCGGATTGTTCTCCGATTTTATTTACTTTATCTGGTTGTAGTTAATATTTCTTCTGTTGATGTACTATCTTATATCTGTGGATGAGAATAGTAAAACCCTGACTGATGTAATACAGCTTAAGTATGCCCGATGGATCCATTAAATTGGGTTTGTCCATCGGTGCATGCTGCTGGCCATTGCCACGTGTCCAGTCCCTCGGTATTTTGGGACTGGGGCGTGACATGGTTTTTGTGGTGGCCCATGCAGGTCAACGACAAAATTGTTCGGTTTCAACTTAGGGACCGAACAGGCCTGCAATAAGATAGGATAAGTTTTTAGGATCTCATCCACTTGCTTGAATCGTTTTTGATATCTGTATCGTATTCGAACTAATTTTTGACTTGCATCTTGCCTTGACTCCTGTGTGCCTCTTATAGTTTATTGTTGATGCAGAGTAATGGATTCACGAGAAAATGACGGAACTCCAGCAAGAACACCAATAGGTGCTGAAACCACCTATGGAGAAGATGAAGTGACGCTATTGAGTGGAGATCCCTCTACTCACCGAAGCAGACAAGCAGATCCGCAATCTTCCCGATTTCGGCGTGATGATATTCTACCTCCGCCCCAGTTCACTCCACCGATGCCTGTCTTTCCACCAGGCCAAGCAATGGACGGACAGCAGATGTTTCAGATGTTCTACGCAATGATGCAAGCTCAGCAACAAGTCCAAACTGAAGCCCAACGTCGCGAAGCTGAGTACTTGAGGAACAGTCTAGTGAATGCACTGGAGCAGGCCAACCTACCAGCTAGACAGCAACCGACGGGCTCTATCACAGACTTCCGCCAGCTCAAGCCCCGTACCTTTTCGGGCAAGGAAGGACCAACAGAAGTGCATGAATGGCTCACCAACATTCGGCATCAATTAGAAGCAGCTGAGCTTCCACAAGAACGTTGGATGACTGCCGTCAGAATGCAATTGACGGACAATGCTTATCACTGGTGGCTATCCGAGGAGACCAGGCTCGGACCAGACCGAGTTACTTGGGAAGAGTTCTCCAGACTCTTCCAGGAGATGTACATACCTGCTATCGCTCGATCAGAACTTCGGGACAAGTTCAATCGCCTCACTCAGGATGCTATGACGGTGGAAGAGTACAACGCCGAGTTCATTCGTCTGAGTCGCTTCGCTCCTACCTTGATCCCAACAGAAGTAGAGAAGGCCGAGAAGTTTTTCGACGGACTCAACATCGAACTACAGAAATTGATTGGATCTGTCGCACCAACTTCGTACACGGACGTCCTTGCTGCAGCTCGACGCATGGAGCGCGTCACCAGGAGAGAAACCAGTCTGAAGAGGCCTTCCACATCAGTACCAGCCAGAGCAAACAATGGAGAAGATGCCAAGAAACCTCATCTGCATCAAGCACCACAGGGATCTGCATCCAAAACCCTGACTCTTCCTACTTGTTATTACTGCGGCAAGATAGGCCATGTTGAGAAGGAGTGTAGACGTAAACACGGACTGTGTTTAAGTTGCGAATCCAGACAGCATGCAGTGAAGGACTGCCCTGATCGTAGGGAAGCACCAAGGGCAAACCAACAAGCTCTACCAGCACCAGGGGGACATCAACCAAGGCCACCCTTGGCACATCAAGCAGCACCCTACCAGCAAACCCAACAACATCAGAGAGCACCACCTCAAGGACGCGGCCAAGTTTTCGCGATGACTGTGGGAGACGCACAAAACCATGGCGTAGCTAATGCGAGTAAGTCTTTATAGTTGTTTCGTTTCTAGCATTGCTTTAGTTCGTGCCTACTGGTTCGTAACCCCAGACTTGACCTGATAACTTTAACCTGATAACTTTAAATTGCTAATAACCTAGTTTTGAACTTGATAAATTGTTACCTGATAAGTTTTGAAAGATAACCTGGTTTTCTAAATTTTTTTTCTAGATTTCCCACATTTGGGAAATTGCATAACTTTTAATGCTTAGGAAAATAATTTTTTCTAGGTGCTCCTTAATTTTGATGTGCTTCGAACAATGGTTGCAACCGTGTCATCTTTGTTGACCGGTTAATCTTTGATTGCGAGGACGCAGTCTTCTTAAGGGGGGTAGATTGTAATCCCCCTGATTTTCAAGAATTTTAATTTTTAGAATTTTTACATTTTTCTGGAATTTTTGAAATTTTCTGAGATTTTCTCTAATTAAATTAAGGTATTTTAATAATTAAATGATTTTTAATTGATGTTTAATAGAATTAAAATATTATAAAAATAATATTTTATGGTGTAAAATAGCAAACCAGACATAGGGTAATTTTCTGGGGATTTATTGGACCCCGGATGGATTTTAAAAGCCCTAAATACTATTGATTGAATTTAACTAATTATTATTATTATTATTATTATTATTATTATTATTGTTATTTTTATCTTCCGGCCCGGCCCAGTGGGCCGAAGCCCAGCCAGCCCTAGCTTAGCGGGTCGGGCGGGTCCGCCCAACCCGGAACCCGTCGCCCGACCCGACCCGCATCTCATCTCCCCCAAACGCCTGCAGTCCCCGACTTCTCACCTCCCCCGTCGCCGGAAACGGCCGCCGCCACCGCTCCGACTCCCTGAAACCGCCGCCGCCGACCCGCTCCCTCTTCCTCTCCCACCACCGGCCGCCCCACCAGCTCCCCGCTCCTCCTCTATATAAAGCCCTACACCCGGCCTTGCTCCTCCGCCACCGGCTGACCGACCCGCTGTAACCCTATCCACCCCAGCCGTCCTCCTCCTCGACACCGCCCTGCCGCCTCGCCGTCCTCCGCCATCAGCAACCCAGCACTGCCCCACCCGGCCGTCCTCGGCCCCTAGCCGACGCCTCCCCGGACTTCCATAGCCACCGCCCGCTCGTGATCCGGTCGACCCAAGCCGCTGCCCCGCCTGAGCCGCCTCCCTCCGGCGACACTCCACCAGAGGACTCCGACGAGTCCAGCCATCTCCGACGGACACAGCGAGGATTCGACACTGAGGACACAGCAGGACAAGATTCAGCTCAGCCGGACACAAGAAAAGTGTTGACACAGGACACAGTGTCGTGTCGGACACGATTTTGCCTCGATTTCTCGGACCACTTCAGGTATCCATAACTTTTTGCTCGTAGCTCAGAATTCGATTCCATAAATTGTATCGCGTAGCCTGCATGACCCTCTCGGTGCCCGGACAAACCGCTCAGGGCATCGCGTCCTGTGGTGATCGCACACCGCGATCCAAAAACAGGAAAAACCAGACCCTGTTTCACCCCGGTATCGAGTACGCCCCGCCAAACGGGACGACTTGGTCGCGTGCGGTCTTCACCGATACGTGCGCGTCGTTGATACGGACGTGCGAGATTTCGCAGAAGCTGATTCGGATGTGCGTGCACACCGGAATCAGTGCGTATCTGCGGACATCGCCCCGTATCCGACCATTCTGATTCTCGCTGTAACTTAGTGCACACACGTCGGATCGAGACAAAACTTATGCCATTGGACTCGTAGCAATACGCTGGTCCTGTGAGCCAAGTTTGGTTTGATTCTGAGAACGTTGACAAAATCGCGTGTCGTGGGCCCCACAGGCTCCACCCGACGGGCGATTTTGAGAACGGCTCATCGGAATCCAATTCTGGAAGTTCTGTTGGGTTCGTATCATCGTTCCTGACCTGTTGACACTAAGTTAGACTATTTTTGAGACCTTTGACCCTGACGCATTTTTTGGTGTAAAGCGGCCCACATCTGGACCCCGCCTTGACCCGAAAATGACGTTTTTGCCCTTGTCTCCAAATTAGACTCAAGGACAGGCGATCCTAGCTGATTAATATTTTTTGGATCTGTTGGTGATGTCTATTTCAGCAACCGGAGTACTGCTTGGAAATCCAGCTGAAGCTCGAGCTACAATTGGAGCAGTAAACTCAGGCAAGTGTACCTTGCCATAAATGCAGTTTAATGATTCATTTTCTCTAGATTTATTTTACTGTAACTGTTGTACTTGCTCAACCCTAGGGCCGTGTGACTTGCTTAGCGTCCGATCACAGTCGGGTGCCAACACCGTACGCGGGGTTTGTGTAAAGTCACTTAGAGCTGGTTATCGTGACATTTATATTTCTCGTACTTGCCAAATCAAGTACTTTATACCCAGGACACTTGACACAGAGCATGAGACAGAACCTTCCTGATTATTCAAAGTGGTCTTGTATAGGATATAGATATCATGATTTAAGCTTTATTTCTCAGAATTTATAAATGACTGACTGCACTAGTTTTAATCTTGCGTAACATGAACATTGAGAACTGTGACGTGAGATTACATTGGGTGGGGAGAGTATTACCATATCAAGGCTGATTATATTATATATATATGGTTATCTGGAAGTGTCCTAATCTCTGACACAGAGCTTTGGCACCTGTACTGGCCCTTCGAGAAAAACACTGCTATGGTTTTTTGTCACTGATCCTGTAGTAGTCTCAGCCTGAAGTATGATTAATAACTCTCATCTTGCATGATCACTTAGCTGGTTAGTTACTTACCCTGTTATTTCTTTATTTCTGCACTGCATTATATTTTGGCTTGTGTTTTCTGTACCTTGTTATGTCCCCTGAGGACCTGGAATGGATGATGTCCCCAGATTTAGCAGACGAGATCTACCCAGAGGTGTACGGAACAGGAGCATTACTCGGAGTAGTACCCGAACCTGAAGACGAGGTGATCGCTGAAGACTTCTCCTGAACAATTGCTTCGCCATGCTCAATATTATGGCAAATAGACTTTATTTCCTGTTTAAATGAACTCTTTAAATTTCTGTTGAAATGAACTTTTGTAAACAGACTTAATATCGGATTGTTCTCCGATTTTATTTACTTTATCTGGTTGTAGTTAATATTTCTTCTGTTGATGTACTATCTTATATCTGTGGATGAGAATAGTAAAACCCTGACTGATGTAATACAGCTTAAGTATGCCCGATGGATCCATTAAATTGGGTTTGTCCATCGGTGCATGCTGCTGGCCATTGCCACATGTCCAGTCCCTCGGTATTTTGGGACTGGGGCGTGACAGTCGGGGAGTCGGTAGCAGTGATATCATGTGATTGTCTAGCTCTGAGAGAGACTGAGACGCCAGCATAATATAGTCAACCTGTAGCATGTGTGTCTCTCCAGCAATAAATGGAACAATAGGGATACACTAAGTAACCAGCTAAGTGATATGCAAGATGAGAGCAGCACTATAACTCAGGCTGAAACCACTACAAGCTCTGTGTCGGGAAGCTGGTAGCAGTGATATCATGTGGTTGTCTAGCTCGGCGAGAGACTGAGACACCGGCAGCTGTCTAGCTCGGAGAGAGACTGAGACACCATCATAATATATATAATCAACCTGTAGCCTGTGTGTCTCTCCTCACCCAATGTAATCATACGTCTCATGTCCATGTGGCCCCATGTCCATGTCACGCACAATCATATCTAATGCAACAGGTCATATGGTATCTAGGAACATAATGCCAATATCAAGTCCAGTATCCTATACAGAATCACCACGAATATCTCAGAAAGATTCTGTCCATGAATAGTGTCAAGTGTCCTGGGTTGTAATGTACTTGATAGGACAAGTACGAGAAAGATGGGGTCTCGATATCCATGTCTAGATGACAATACACAACGCCGCGTACGGTGTTGGCACCCGACTATGAATCGGACGCTAAGTAAAGTCGCACGGTCCTAGGTCAAGCATGAACCACAATATATACATATAAGCCAAGGAAATAAGTAACAAAGACTGCAAGTTTTGGCAAGGTACACTTGCCTGGGGTTCTGGCTCCAACTGTAGTTCTGGTATTCGTGAAATCTCCAGGAATGTCTTCGGATGCTGAAACAAACATTACCATCAGATCCAAAAATAACAAATAGCTAGAAACGCCTGTCCTTGAGTCCAATTTGGAGACAAGGGCAAAATAGCAATTTCGGGTCAAAGCGGGGTCCACATGTGGCCCGCTTCGCACCAAAAAATGTGTCAGGGACAAAGGTCTCCAAATTCGCCAAACTTAGTGTCAACAGGTCAGGAACGATGATACGAACCCAACGAAACTTCCAGAATTGGATTCCGATGAGCCGATCACAAAATCGCCCGTCGAGTGGAGCCTGTGGGGTCCACGACACGTGATTTCGTCAACGTTCTCAGAATCATACCAAACTTGGGTCATAGGACCAGCGTATTGCTACGAGTCCGATGGCGTAAGTTTCGTTTTGATCCGACGTGTGTACACAAAGTTAGAACGCGTTCCAGAACTGACGGATACGGGACGGTGTCCGCGGATACGCATTGATTCCGGTGTGCACGCACACCCGAATCGACTTCTGCAAAATCCAACACGTCCGTATCAACGACGCACACGTATCGGTGAAGACCGCATGCGACCAAGTCGTCCCGTTTGGCGGGGTGTACTCAGTTCCGGGGTAAATCAGGGTATTATTTTTCTTGTTTTTGGATCGCGGTTCACGATCGTCATAGGACGCGATGCACTGAGCGGGTTGCACGGGCACCGAGAGGGTCACACAGGGTTCACGATGCAACTGACGGAATCAAAAATGGGGCTACGAGAAAAAAGATACAGGTACCTGAACAGGGCTCGAAAAACCGCATTTTCTTCGTGTCCGACACGCGTCCGACACGCGTCTAGGGTTAGGGTTTGGTTTGCTGCCGGAGCTGAGGCGAAGGGGGCGGCCGACCGGAGGCGGGCTGGGGCGGCGCTGGCGGCGGGGAGGATGGACGGTGGCGCCACGCGGCACGCGGTAGGCGGCCGGAGGCGAGCGGCGCTGGGCGCTGGAGGCCGGGCTACTGCGGCTGCTAGGGCTCGCTGCTGGAGTTTCGGCCTGCGGCGTCGACGGGCGGCGGGCAACTGCGGGAAGGAGGCGAGGGCCGAGCGACGGCGCCGGCGAGGGGGTGGTGAAGGGGATAGGACGGGGCGGCGCTGGCCTGAAGGGGGAGGCGGTCGACCGTGAGGGCCGGAGAGGGCTAGGGTTTTATAGGGTTGGAGAGGGGGAGATGGCGCCGGGTGAGGCGGAGACGTGGCCGCGGGGGCGGAGGTCGCGGGGGTAGGGCCGCGCGGAGCGGGCGGGGGCGAGCGGCCGGCGGATTTAGCGGTGGACTCGGGTGCCGGAGCGGGTCGCGCGGGGGAGGGGGAGGAACTGGGTCTGCAGTGCGGGTTCGGGTGCGGGTCGGGTTCGGTCGGGCGGACCTGACCCGCTAGGCCGGTCGGACCGGACCGGTCCAGCTGGACCGGGTTTAGCCGGTTCAGGCCAGTTTGAACCCGGTTCAGCCCGGTTCGATTTGGTTTTTAAATTTTATTTTTAATATAATTAATAAAAAATAGTTTTCGGGCATTTAAAAATGTTTTTGGGGTCCAATAAATTCCCAGAAAATTACCCTAAGTCCAGTATTTTATTTTACACCCAAAAATATTATTTTCATAATATTTTAATAGTAATTAACAATAAATAAAAATCATTTAATTACCAAGAGCCTAGGTTTTAATTACAGAAAAATCTCAGAAAATTCCAGAAAATTGTGAAAAGTCCAAATTAATAATTCCTGAAAATCAGGGGGCTTACAATCTACCCAACTTATAAAAATTTTGTCCTCAAAATTAAAATATGGTAGGGTTCTCTCTATCCAATCTCACTTGATTACAGTCTAAAGGATTCCTCTCAAGTAAACATTGCGGTCTCTACCCAACTTAGAATTTACCCATCTATCATCTAAGGCTATACATCTAATAAAGCTATGTCCCAACTTATTTAATCATGGTATTGGATACTCAAGTCTTTAACACCAAACACATCACCTATGGTATTCCCTTAATCATATATAAAAGGGTCATCATCAATGCGATCGGCCTGTAGGGTATATCTAGTACTGTCTATATATCAAACTCATACCAAGCACGAGATTTCGTCTTTCCGAAATAAGGAAAGACGAAGATCAATAATAAAGAGTTCAAGGGTGAGGTGATAGAATAGAAGTATCGGGATCAAGGCGTTTAAAGAATTCAAATGGGAATTGTCAAGCAGTTGTGGATTGAAATCCTATTCTGGTAATTCTTCGTTCGCATGCTCGTATTAGTTCAGTTATGTAACTGATACGATATGCTCGGACATATCTAGAGGGCAAGTATACTAGTCAACTAAATATCTCAATCCACGTGAAGTAGTCGTGTGAAGAGTGAACCAAAATGCATTAAGGTTGATCAGACCGTAATACACTGATTCTGAATAGACAATTGTATTAGTGTGTCGACCCAATAATACATATGTCATGAACAAGCTTGATAAAAGGATAAGCTTGCAAAACTAGGCTATATTAGTAGCATAAGTCAAGGTAGTACAATAATTATAAGTACGCTAGATGATGATGGAAGGAGGTACAACTTAATTCAAGTTCACACAATAAGCACAATAACAAAAGACTCTACAATCTCTACAGTTATCAATTATAAAAGCATACCAGGTTATTAGCAAGTTCAAAATTACTAGGTTGGGGCTGAGGTCACGAACCAATAGGCACGAGCTAAAACGAGACTAGAAACGGCAGCTACAAATCACTTACGCGCATTAGCTACTCCAAGAGTCTGCGCGTCTTCCAAAGTTATTGCGAAAGCTTGTCCGCGTCCTTGTGGTGGATTCCTCCACTGTTGCTGGGCCTGTTGGAAGAGTGCTGCTTGTGGTACCAAGGGTGGTCTGGGTTCGGGTGCTGGTAGAGCTTATTGGTTTATCACAGTATCTCGTGGTGACCTTATAGGAATCTCGTCGCTTGCTGGTAGATCCATTACTCTGCATCCAAAATAAACGATAAGAGGCGCACAGGAATCAAGGCAGGATGCAAGTCAAGAAATTAATTCGAATCTGAGATAGATGTCAAGAACGATTCAAGCAAGTGGATAAGATTCTAGAAACTTATCCTATTCTTATTGCAGGCGTGTTCGGTCCCTAAGTTGAAACCGAATAATTTAGTCGTTGACCTGTATGGGCCACCACAAAAACCATGTCACGCCCCAGTCCCAAAATACCGAGGGACTGGATGTGCGGCAATGGCCAGCAGCACGCACCGATGGACAACCCAATTTAATGGATCCATCGGGGCATGCTTAAGCTGTAGAACAATAATAAATAGAACCAATGATACAGGTCACAGACTATTCTAATCTCATCCACAACAGATAATCACAGATTAAATGCCAGAATAATGCAGATAAATGTAAACTAACATATCTCAATAAAATATCTCGGGGAACAATCCGAGAATATGTCTGATACATCAATGCAAATAGACAGAAATAAAGGAATTGGAAATCGAAACAGGAATAACTGACTATATATCACCAATACTCAGGAGAAGTCCTCTGGCACGATCTCGTTCTCAGGTTCTGGTACAGCTCCTGGAAGTGCTCCTATACGGTATATCTCTGGATGGATCTCTTCGGCTATACCTGGGGACATAATCCGGATCCAGGTCCTCAAGGGACAACAAGGTACAGAAAATACAAGCCATAATAATGCAGTAAAATAGTCAATGAATAAACAGGATAATTATGTAACCATCTATATGGAATGCAGGTGAGAACATCATCAGTACTCAGGCTGAGACTTCTACAAGCTCTATGTAGGAGAGCCGGTAGCAGTGATATCATGTAGTTGTCTAGCTCGGAGAGAGACTGAGACGCCAGCATAATATAGTCAACCTGTAGCATGTGTGTCTCTCCAGCAATAAATGGAACAATAGGGATACATTAAGTAACCAACTAAGTGATATGCAAGATGAGAGCAGCACTAGAACTCAGGCTGAAACCACTACAAGCTCTGTGTCGGGGAGCCGGTAGCAGTGATATCATGTGGTTGTCTAGCTCGGAGAGAGACTGAGACGCCAGCATAATATAGTCAACCTGTAGCATGTGTGTCTCTCCAGCAATAAATGGAACAATAGGGATACACTAAGTAACCAGCTAAGTGATATGCAAGATGAGAGCAGCACTAGAATTCAGGCTGAAACTACTACAAGCTCTGTATCGGGGAGCCGGTAGTAGTGATATCATGTGGTTGTCTAGCTCGGCGAGAGACTGAGACACCGACAGCTGTCTAGCTCGAAGAGAGACTGAGATGCCGTCATAATATATATAATCAACCTGTAGCCTGTGTGTCTCTCCCCACCCAATGTAATCATACGTCTCATGTCCATGTGGCCCCATGTCCATGTCACGTACAATCATATCTAATGCAACAGGTCATATAGTATCTAGAAACATAATGCCAATGTCAAGTCCAGTATCCTATACAGAATCACCACGAATATCTCAGAAAGATTCTGTCCATGAATAGTGTCAAGTGTCCTGGGTTGTAATGTACTTGATAGGACAAGTACGAGAAAGATGGGGTCTCGATATCCATGTCTAGATGACAATACACAACGTCGCGTACGGTGTTGGCACCCGACTATGAATCGGACGCTAAGTAAAGTCATACGATCCTAGGTCAAGCATGAACCACAATATATACATATAAGCCAAGAAAATAAGTAACAAAGACTGCAAGTTTTGGCGAGGTACACTTGCCTGGGGTTCTGGCTCCAACTGTAGTTCTGGTATTCGTGAAATCTCCAGGAATGTCTCCGGATGCTGAAACAAATATTACCATCAGATCCAGAAAATATCAAATAGCTAGAAACGCCTGTCCTTGAGTCCAATTTGGAGACAAGGGCAAAATGGCAATTTCGGGTCAAAGCGGGGTCCGCATGTGGCCCGCTTCGCACCGAAAAATGTGTCAGGGACAAAGGTCTCCAAATTCGTCAAACTTAGTGTCAACAGGTCAGGAACGATGATACGAACCCAACAGAACTTCCAGAATTGGATTCCGATGAGCCGATCACAAAATCGCCCGTCGAGTGGAACCTGTGGGGCCCACGATACGCGATTTCGTCAACGTTCTCAGAATCGTACCAAACTTGGGTCACAGGACCAGCGTATTGCTACGAGTCCGATGGCGCAAGTTTCATTTTGATCCGACGTGTGTACACAAAGTTAGGACGCGTTCCAGAACTGACGGATACGGAACGGTGTCCGCGGATACGCGTTGATTCCGGTGTGCACGCACACCCGAATCGACTTCTGCGAAATCCTACACGTCCGTATCAATGACGCGCACGTATCGGTGAAGACCGCACGCGACCAAGTCGTCCCGTTTGGCGGGGTGTACTCAGTTCCGGGGTGAATCAGGGCGTTATTTTTCCTATTTTTGGATCGCGGTTCACGATCGTCACAGGACGCGATACACCGAACGAGTTGCACGGCACCGAGAGGGTCACGCAGGGTTCGCGATGCAACTGACGGAATCGAAAACGGGACTACGAGGAGAAAGATACTGGTACCTGAACAGGGCTCAAAAAACTGCGTTTTCCTCATGTCCGACACGCGTCCGACACGCGTCTAGGGTTAGGGTTTGGTTTGCTGCCGGAGCTGAGGCGAAAGGGGCGGCCGGCCGGAGGCGGGCTGGGGCGGCGCTGGCGGCGGGGAGGCTGGACGGCGGCGCCACGCGGCAGGCGGCCGGAGGCGAGCGGCGCTGGGCGTTGGAGGCCGGGCTACTGCGGCTGCTAGGGCTCGCTGCTGGAGTTCCGGCCTGCGGCGTCGACGGGCGGCGGGCAACTGCGGGAAGGAGGCGAGGGCCGAGCGACGGCGCCGGCGAGGGGGTGGTGAAGGGGATAGGACGGGGCGGCGCTGGCCTGAAGGGGGAGGCGGTCGACCGTGAGGGCCGGAGAGGGCTAGGGTTTTATAGGGTTGGAGAGGGGGAGATGGCGCCGGGTGAGGCGGAGACGTGGCCGCGGGGACGGAGGTCGCGGGAGCAGGGCCGCGCGGAGCGGGCGGGGGTGAGCGGCCGGCGGATTCGGCGGTGGACGCGGGTGCCGGAGCGGGTCGCGCGGGGGAGGGGGAGGAACTGGGTCTGCAGTGCGGGTTCGGGTGCGGGTCGGGTTCGGTCGGGCGGACCCGACCCGACCCGCTAGGCCGGTCGGACCGGACCGGTCCAGCTGGACCGGGTTCAGCCGGTTCAGGCCGGTTTGAACCCGGTTCAGCCCGGTTCGATTTGGTTTTTAAATTTTATTTTTAATATAATTAATAAAAATTAGTTTTCGGGCATTTAAAAATGTTTTTGGGGTCCAATAAATTCCCAGAAAATTATTCTAAGTCCAGTATTTTATTTTACACCCAAAAATATTATTTTCATAATATTTTAATAGTAATTAACAGCAAATAAAAGTCATTTAATTATCAAGAGCCTAGGTTTTAATTACAAAAAATCCCGAAAATTTTTAGAAAATTGTGAAAAGTCCAAATTAATAATTCCTGAAAATCAGGGGGCTTACACAAATGACCAATTTCCTAGTGAATCGGACTAGTCTAGTCAAACTAAACTGCAATGACCCGAACCTGACCCAACTAGAAATAGTTGGAGTTAACCTAGGTTGACTAAGCTAGGTATGACCATCCATATTAAATATTATTTCCGTTTTGGACAGCCATGGGTTTATTAAATCATTAGGGTGGAATGTGAAAGGGAAGGGGTTATAACTTGTGATATTTCCTTACCCCATTGGTAACTCCAAACCTTTTCCCTCCCCACTAGTCTATCCATAACCCCTCTCTCTTCACCTCTCCCATTCAAACCACCTAAATCAAACTTCTTCCTATCTCTCTTCCTCACATTTTTTCTTCACAAACCATCTTCAAATTCCTTCTCTATCTCCCTCCACACCTCCATCTATCCAACCCTACCCAAGCTGAATCTGAATTCAGCAACACCCCCACCAATCTGGCCCTATCTCCCTCCATAGTAAGTATCTTTCTTTCAAATTTTGTATGCTTCTTCCTCTCCCTGTCCTTATTATTTTCTCTTCACAAACATTCCATCAAAATTCACTCTAAGTTCCTCAAAATTGCCCTCTATCAGAGGTGTCCAGGCTAAATCCGAATTTAGTGTATCCTCTTCTCAGGCCACTCCACCACCTCCATAGCCTCCAAACTACCACCACAGCACCCGAATATCCTTCCCCTACCTCTCCTTAACAAGTTTTATTTATAACTCAGTACCTAAATCATCCCACAACTCTCCCAAATATCCCCTACAAAACAAAGACATCCTGCTGAATCCGCCAGCAATAGCACCACTTCAACACCTTGTTGCCACCACCTTCAGCACTAAAATCCCTTCAACAATCATCCTATCATCATCCTTTACCTCTCCCCTAATCTCTCTAAGCCCCAAAGTACTTGGAGAAATATTTTGAAGCCCCGGACAGCAGCTACGAGACGAAGTGTCCAAATCTGGACAGATTTGTGCAAGCAGTGCACAACCATCTTTTGCCTTCCCATTTTACTTTGGTAAGAGCTCCAACTCCTCCTACTCAACCCATACTACATTTAATTCACATCCCTATTAAATTTTACTAACTTTTTATTCATATTTTTTATGATATTACACCAAGAACACTTATTACTTCTCATGTCTAGACTTGAATGTTATCTATGCACTTGTTGTCCTATTCACTTTGCCATGATCTAAAACCCAAGCAACCACTTGCAAAATATAATTTTTACTCCAATTGTCACTAAATTTCAGAATATATAAGTTTTTTTAGGGTGTTATACATAAATAAATGCATGGTTGAGATATGATTAATTGTTGTGCAACTAGTAGTGCACTTTGCCTAGGTTTTGTGATAGCTAATTTTATTCTTTATAAACACTATGTTAGAATGTAGAAGATGTCATGCTAGGGTTATTCACTAGTTGTAGTAGTATTTGCACATATGTTTCATGACAAATGTAAGTTAGGAATGATGTATATGCCTTGATCTTATTATAAATTCAGATTTGACTTGTCTATGTATACTTTATATTTTGTAGTAGAACGAGAGTTGTATATAGTTTGATGAATGGATATACTTGAGAAATAAAGTATGTGATTGTTTGTGATGACCCTAACTTGACCTATTATTAACGCTTATGTGCATGTTTTAATAGACAAAACTAAATCTAGTGTGAGAACACCTAGTACCTACATGAATCTTCGTTATAACCATGTTTATGAGGCTTGATGATGTTATGTGACTAGTAGGCTTGGTGTTTACACTTTTTTGGTCCTTGACTAGTGAACCTTAGCCAACCTACTTTGTTAGAACCCCTAATTATTTTAGACTCTAAATAACTGATGGCATTGTGTAAGTTGTATCCTTGATTAATTTAGACCCTAATTGTCTAATGATTAATGACGTAGAGTAGTTGTACTCTTGTGCATGCTTAGTGAACCGTGTCATAGTGACTGATTTTATGATATTATATATTTAGGCTCTTGGGATCGCACGAGCGTGGATTCGAGAGCAGGTTCTTTGTATTATCAGCTTGGAGTTTTAGGCAAGTGTACCTTGCCAACTTGCAGTAAATTATGTTATATTATCCACTTGTATTTCATTTTATATATTCTTGTGATGCGCCTGCTCAACCTAGGACCGTGAGATGTTGCTTAGCATCCGAATAAGATTCGGGTGTCGACGCAGTATACAGAGTCATGTAATGTCATTTAGAGAGTTGATTCTGCGATCCTATATTTTACGTGCTTGCTTTACCAAGTATGTCATACCATAGGACACTTGACACTATTTATGTGACAAAAATTTTCGTGAGTTATTCATGGTGATTCTGTATAGGCTTATATGATTCGTGATATGAGACTTGCATATATAGAGATCTTGCGTGTTATGGACATGAGACGTCGTGGACATGAGACGTGAGGTTACATTGGGTGGGGAGAGACACACAGGCTACAGGCTGATTACATATATATATATATATATACTTTATTATTGAGGTGCTTTAGTCTCTATATCAGAGCTTGGCCCATTACGTGATATTCTTGCTGCTACGGGCTCCCCGACACAGAGCTTGTAGTGGTTTTAGCCTGAGTACTAGTGATGCTCTCACTTGCATTTTACTTAGATGGTTATATTAGTTTACCCTTGAGTATGTGGTATTATACTATTTTACTTTGGCATGCTGTTACTTGTACCTTATTACGTCCCTCTGAGGACCTGGTCCCTTGCCAGTTTTGTAGCATAGACCATTGTAGAGCCTGCCTGGAGTTGCTGAAGTGTGTTGCTTTGTCTTGCAGGCAATGGTGCCAGGTACTTATATCAGTTCTTCCGAAGTTATGGTTATTATTCATATTATTTATTCATCTGCTGATGTAGCCTAGTTTTATAGACTCATATTCCTTTCTTGAGTCTATTCGAGCTTATGTGTTACTGGCGGCCGACTTTAGCATATGTAGTTCATTCTTGATATTTTGTTCTTTATGTGGATTGAGACATAGATATTTTTAGTATTCTTAGATAGTTACCCTTATATTACATCTTATACGTATTCGAGTCGGACCAGAGTCTGGTCGAATGCGTAGCTGACATGTTACGTATTCCTAGTCCTACGTATTTTGGGACTGGGCGTGACATATTTTTGTGGTGGCCCATACAGGTCTTGATTAAATCATTTTGGTTACTTTTCAGTACCGAATGAGCCTGTAATCAGGATTAACAATATTAGTATCTCAATCCATAACTGATTTGAAAATTCCTTAGCATTTGATTATCGCCCTTGGACTTCATAATTGTACTCTTTTATTCCCCTCGACATCCTTATTATTGCTTATCATTCCTCCCTATTTCAGAGAGAAATGTTCGTGCGTGGTGTTTCCTCCAGAAGCAGATCCTTGTCAAGGCAGAAGAAGACATGTTGGATATAAAGTTTTGAGAAGATGGTTACCCTTAGTAGGACAGGTAGATAGGTTATTTCTATATGCTAGAGCTAGTATAGATTGTTAGCATGAGAATTTAATATAGTATCAGAGGCCTAGAACTACTAAAATCTTACCCTTGCTTAAAGTAGCCATAATTTGAAAGTATTAGAAGTTAGAAAGATGATTTGGAATACTTTATGGAATACATAGCTAGATGCTAGGGATCAGATGTGGCTCATGATGGTGATACAAGAAATTATATTATAACCTTAAGAAATTGGAATCTTACGTAGCAGGCCATAGTGGTTAAATCTCTAGTTGTCTTGTGACTTTTAGTAGCAAAAATAGATCTTATGACCCCTTAAATTATTTATGACTATTGGTCTGGATTAAATAGATAGGTAGATTGCTACACCTAATGTTTGAGTAATTAGATAACTCGAGTACTAAAGTATAACTTTCAAAATCAGATTAGATGTATTTGATTAATTGGGTTGTCAATGTTAATTGAACAAGTGAGTACCACCCGTAGACAAGCTAGTATCTATGATAGAGCAAATAGGTTGAAGGATGAGAGTTTTATGTTATAGTCTTGAGTTAGATATAGTGAAGTTCCTATAATAGATGACAAGCTATAACAAGATGGTAACCGTGTAGTTTGGATGAAGGGTATACATGGAATGAACAAGGAGAAAATCTCAGGTTCAAGGTAAAAAATGTAGAATGGTAACAAGAAGAGTCACGAGGAGTACATGATCTTGAGCATTTTAAATTAAGAGAAACATCTAGGAAGGACTGAATATTTATCACTTGGCAGTTGCCTAGAAGATCTATACTAGGAAGCAAAAAGTACTGGATCATGATTGACGAAGCTTATAATTGAAAACAAGATTAACATACTAAAAGGATATGAAGGTGAGTAGTAAACAAATGATAAATAAAAGATATTATGGTCGCATAATCCAAAGAGAAGGGATTGTGGTATGGACTTGAGGAATACTAATTTTAGCATTTATGAATTGTAATACTTTTGAAATTTTGAGAATTTAGTGCGAGTAAAAATTATTGATCAATCTCGAAGTGATACAAATTTTAAGGAATTAAACACATGTTCAGAATCACATATTAACTTGTTGGTCATTCTGTAGAGGATTGTCACAAGACCCTTAGATTATAGATTTACATATAGTAGGAAAGTGTAAATGGAAGATAGAAGTCTTATAGGAATGATAGTTGAATATTGTGGGTTTACACATAAACTTATTAGGGCCAGGGATTTAGATTTTTGACTAATAGGGTATGAGCTTCCTGGACCTATCCTCAGGGATTTAGATTTTTGGATTTTTGGATTTTATCTAGGGTATTTAGAATGATTGAATAGATATTTATTACATAATTTATATATATATATTTTTGTACTACGTATTTGAATAGGGGCTTATGTCGTATTTTATTATATGTATTTCTTCTAGGAATCGTTGAGTTGAGCTTCTAGACTATGTATGACTGACTGACTAGATTAGACTTATTGCTGCTAAAAGCAATTATAAGAAGTTAGGTTAGAGGATTTTATTGGGAATACTATAGGTTGATGACGTTGTACCAAGGAAAGAATGAAGAAATAATAACAGTCTTAACTGTAGAATAAATAATTTAAATACTACATAGGTAGCCTTGAAGATTTTGTGCTTGTAAGATTTTAGTGCCTAACTCATGCACTCCTTTAAGAGTTAAGGTATGACATCATTTTCCTTGTAGATATTGAAAGATTCAAACTGAGTTTGTGTTGCGGCATCCTTATGTAACCTTGGCCTATAGGTGATAAATTTTTCTAGATGACGATTAGCATGATAACAATAATGAGATAGTACATGGTGGTAAGAATATATTTTAAGGACCAACAGCCTTAGACGATTAAACTGTATGTATATGAAAGTTTAAGGTTTTTAGAATGGGTATGAGTAAGTACCAAGATGTGTTTATATATTTAGAGATATGATGAGTTGTGGTTGGAGATAGTGATTTTGAATTTCGAGGACAAAATTTTCTAAGGTGTATAGATTGTAAACCTCCTCACCGAGAGATTTAGTTATTTTAATTTAATATAATATTTAGAATTATTATTTTTATTATTAATTAGGATTAAGTGAACAAAAGTATCATTTAAAAATATTTTTCGTAGCTTTAATTTTAGGAGCACAACATTAGCCATTATCTTCAAACAATTTTATATGCATGATCTAGACGAGCCTACCTTAATTTATGATTATTATATCCCAATCAAACACATCTCCTTGTGCTCTATTTTTAATGTAAAATATTCGGATCAAAAACTCAATTTCTAGCACCTACAATGCAACCGTTGACCATTACAATTTAAATTCGAGATCCAATTTTGATCAATTCTTTCGACCTAATGCATGATCATGATCTAAGCTAGGTCTAAGATATACATGATACCTGTGTCCCACTCTATTGAACCTCTATGTGCTACCTACCCTCAGTAGTCATAAATGACGAATTTTCTAGTGAATCAGACCAACCTAGTCAAACTAAACTGCAACGACCCGAACCTGACCCAACTAGAAGTAGTTGGAGTTAACCTAGGTTGACTAAGCTAGGTTTGACCATCCATATTAAATATTATCTCAGTTTTGGACAGCCATGGGTTTATTAAATCATTAGGGTAGAATGTGAAAGGGAAGGGGTTATAACTTGTGACATTTCCTTACCCCATTGGTAACTCCAAACCCTTCCCCTCCCCACTAGGCTGTCCATAACCCCTCTCTCTTCACCTCCCTAATTCAAACCACCTGAAGAAAACTTCTTCCTAACTCTCTTCACATTTTCTCTTCACAAACCATCTTCAAATTCCTTCTGTATCTCCCTCCACACCTCCATCTATCCAACAATACTCAGGCTGAATCCGAATTCAGTAATACCCCCACCAATATGGCCCTATATCCCACCTTAGTAAGTATCTTTATCTAAAATTTTGTATGCTTATTCTTCTCCCTATTTTTATCACTTTCTCTTTACAAACCTTTCATCAAAATTCACTCTAAGTTCCTCAAAATAGCCCTCCATCAGAGGTGTCCAGGCTGAATCTGAATTTAGTGTATCCTCTTTTCAGGCCACTCCACCACCTCCATAGTCTCCAAACCACTACCGCAGGACCCAAATATCCTTCCCCTATATTGCCTTAACAACTTTCATTTATAACTCAGCACCTAAATCATCACACAATTCTCCCAAACACCCCCTACAAAACGAAGATACCCTGCTGAACCCGCCAGCAATAGCACCACTTTAACACCTTATTGCCACCACTTTCAACACTAAAACCCCTTCAACAACCATCCTATTATCATACTCTACCCCTACCCTAATCTCTCTAAGCCTCAAAGTATTTGTAAAAATATTTTGAAGTCCCGGACAGCAGCTACGAGACGAAGTGTCCAAATCTGGACAGATTTGTGCAAGCAATGCACAACCATCTTTTGTCTTCCCATTTTACTTTGGTAAGAGCTCCAACTCCTCCTACAAAACCCTCTCTATATGTACTTCACATCCCTATTAAATTTCATCAACTTTCTATTCATATTTTTTATGATATTACACCAAGAACACTTATTACTTCTCATGTCTAGACTTGAGTGTTATCTATGCACTTGTTGTCCTATTCACTTTGTCATGATCTAAAACCCAAGCAACCACTTGAAAAACATAATTTTTACTCCAATTGTCACTAAATTTTAGAATATATAATTTTTTTAGGGTGTTATATATAAATACATGCATGGTTGAGACATGATTAAATGATGCTGTCACGCCCCAGTCCCAAAATATCGAGGGACTAGACACGTGGCAATGGCCAGCAGCACACACCGATGGGCAAATCCAATTTAATGGACCCATCAAGATGTACTTAAGCTGTAATACAACAATAAGGGTCTAATATACTAATCTCATCCACATAAATGAATACATCAAAATCATAATGCAATATCAAGTCTCAATAAACATAACTCGGGGATAACCCGATAATAAGTCTAATACAATGGTTCAATAGACAAGAAATAAAGATAACACAACAAATATTGAGTATGGATAAAGCATATACTCAGAAAAAATCCTCGGCAATCACCTCGTCCTCAAGTTCTGGTACTGCTCCAATGACTGCTCATGTTCTTGCTTCTGCTCCTGCTAATGCTCATGTCCCGTATACCTCGGGATAGATCTCCTCTGCTATTCCTGGGGACATAATCCGGATCCAGGTCCTCAGGGGACATAGCAAGGTACAAGAATTTCTCATGCCAAAATAAATGCAGTGCAATAATAAATGAATCAATAGGGTAAACTAGGTAAATAACTATGTGAAATGCAAGTGAGAGCATCACTAGACTTAGGCTGAGACTACTACAAGCTTTGTGTCGGGAAGCCTGTAGCAGATATACTATATAATTTACTATGTAGTGGGCCTATGGCACCATAATAATTTATATATAAAATCAGCCTGTAGCCTGTGTGTCTCTCCCCATCCAATATAATCACACGTCTCATGTCCATGTCACGCGAGATCATATCTAATGCAGCAAGTCATAATGATAGCTAAGCACATGCAATATCTATGTCATGAATCATGTAACCTATACAAAATTACCATGAATATCTCAGGAAGATTCTGTCTCATAAATAGTGTCAGGTGTCCTTGGTTATGACGTACTTGATGATGCAAGCACGAGAAAGTATAGGGTTTCGATATCCAACTCTAGGTGACGTTACACAACTCCGCGTACGGCATTGGCACCCGAATATTATTCGGACGCTAAGTAATATCACATGGTTCTAGGTTAAGCATGTACATCATATAACTAAATCAAGATAACAATATGAAGCAGGTACTGCAAGTTTGGCAAGGTACACTTGCTTGGGGTTCTGACTCCAACTGCTGCTCTGGTATCAGCGAAATTTGCAGGTACTCCTCCGGTTGCTGAAATAAACATTACCATCAAGTTCAGAAGATATCAAATAGCTAGAATTGCCTATCCATGAGTCCAATTTGGACACAGAGGCAAAAGTGACAGTTTCTAGTCAAAGCGGGGTCCACATGTGGCCCGCTTCGCACCGAAAAACTTGTCAGAGATAATGTTTTCCAAATTTGTCAAACTTAGTGTCCACAAGTCCAGAACGACGATACGAACCCAACGGAATATCCATAACTGGATTTCGATGAGCCGATCACAAAATCGCCCGTCAAGTGGAGCTGTGGGGCCCATGATACATGATTTTGTCAACGTTCTCAGAATCGAACCAAACTTGGGTCATGGGACCAGCGTATTGCTATGAGTCCGATAGCGTAAGTTTTGTTTCGATACGACGTGCGTACACAAAATTACAATGAGTTCCATAACAGGGCCGATACGGGGTGTTGTCGACGGATACGCGTTGATTTCGGTATGCACATACATCCAAATCAACTTTCGCGAAATCCCACACGTCCGTATTAATGGCACGCACCTTTCGGTGAAGTCTGCACACGACCAAGTCATCCCGTTTAGCGGGGTGCACCCAGTTCCGGGGAAAAATATGGTATCTATTTTCCTGATTTTGGGTCACAGTTTGCGACCGACACAGGACGCGATACGCCGAACCAATGGCACGGGTATCGAGAGGGTCACGCAGTCTACATGTCACAGCAGACGAAACAGAAAATGGGATAGCGAGAAGAGAGAAATAGTCACCTGAACAGGGCTCCGAATACGTGTTTCTGCGAGGTGACGCGATACGGCACGTCCGGCTAGGACACGACTGCTGACGGTGGTAGGGGAGCTCGTCGCCTGAGGGAAGTTCGACGGAGGCGGCCGGAGCTATGGACGGAGGCAGGGCTCAGGGAGTGGAGGCTGATGGGGAGACGACGGTGGTGGTGAGTGGTGGTTGACGAAGATGGCGGTGGTGGCTGATGTGAAAGGGGGGTTTATATAGGCCGGGGAGGGAGGAGAAGGGCCAGCCGTTCTGGCGGAAGGGAGGTGGTCGGACGGCCGGTGGGAAGTTAAGTCGGCGGGATGCGGGCGGACGCGGCGGATGCTGGCGGAGGGCGGCGGATGTGAATCGGCAGAGTCGTCGGTTACAATTGGGTACTGTAGCTAATGATTCTGGTCGGGTCGGGTCGGGTCGGGTTGTGGGATTCGGATCCGACCCGATATGATATGCAATGGGTTCGGGTATTGGTTCAGCGGGTCGGGTCGGCTAACTGGTCCGGATCCGACCCGCTAGGGTTGGTTTGAGTCAGGGTTGGTTTGGTTAAACCGGTTGGTTCAACCCGGTTTAATTGGGTTTAATAAATAACTTAGTTTTAGGTCTTTAAAAATGGTTCTGGGGTCCAATAAATTTCAGGAAAATTATTCTATGTCTAATATTTTATTTTACATCCAAAAATATTATTTTCATAATATATTAATATTTATTAAAAATATTTAAAAATATTTAAAACCATAATACCTTGATTTTAATTAGTTAAAAATTCCAAAAAAAATTCTAAAAATTCATTTTTAAATTTCTAAAAATTCTGGGGTTTAACAGTTGTGTAACTAGTAGTACACTTTGCCTAGGTTTTGTGATAGCTAGTTTTATTGTTTATAAACACTGTGTTAGAATGTAGAAGATGCCATGCTAGGGTTGTTCACTAGTTGTAGTAGTGTTTGCACATATGTTTCATGACAAATGTAAGTTAGGAATGATGTATATGCCTTGATCTTATTATAAATTCAGATTTGACTTGTCTATGTATACTTGACATTTTGTAGTAGAACAAGAGTTGTATATAGTTGGATGAATGGATATACTTGAGAAATAAAGTATGTGATTGTTTGTGATAACCCTAACTTGACCTATTGTTAACGCTCATGTGCATATTTTAATAGAAAAAACTAACCCTAGGTTGGTTAACATAGTTGGTTAACAAAACTAACCAATGTTGATGATATGTTGTATATGAAAATCTAGTGTGAGAACACCTAGTACCTACATGAATCTTCATTATAACCATGTTTATGAGGCTTGATGATGTTATGTGACTAGTAGGCTTGGTATTTACACACTTTCTTGGTCCTTGATTAGTGAACCTTAGCCAACCTACTTTGTTAGAACCCTTAATTATTTTAGACTCTAAATAACTGATGGCATTGTGTAAGTTGTATCCTTGATTAATTTAGACCATAATTGTCTAATGATTAATGACGTAGAGTAGTTGTACTCTAGTGCATGCTTAGTGAACCGTGTCATAGTGACTGATTTTATGATATTATATATTTGGGCTCTTGGGATTGCACGAGCATAGATTCGAGAGCAGGTTTTTTGTATTATCATCTTGGAGTTCCAGGCAAGTGTACCTTGCCAACTTGCAGTAAATTTTGTTATATTATAGATTTGTATTTTATTTTATATATGCTTGTGATGTGCCTGTGTCACGATCCGCACCCGTAATTTGGGCACGAGTGCGTGGGTACGTCCAGCCTACGCCGCAACATCGGCGGTAGAACGCTGTCTAGGTTATAATACTGTCTAATCAATCTCACACAAATATCCAACTCCATAAGGAGACACAGATATCATAATATAATATGAAAATACTCAACCACAGAATTAAACACGATAAGATATCGAAGAAAATAAATGAAATACAACACAAGTCTAAACAATAAAATAATATAACTGCAAAGAATAATATACAAGTCTCAAAGTATGTCGAAAATAAATCCGGTACCATAATCTGCTAAAATAAACTAACTGAATAACTAGTGATCCTGGCTAGACCTTCCGGAATCACACCTGAGCTACAAGGTCTAAGGCTGCAGCTACTCTCCCTGTGGTCCATAATATGTCGGACACCAGTCTTCTAAGTCGCAGTCTGGAAAAATATATCCAGTCAGGATTGGAGCGAAGTACAACCCGATAACAGTTCCAATTAATTGACAAGGACTATAAAACAATAAATAGATGATGATATATACTAAGAGAGAGCAATAAATAGATGCAATGGCAATAGTAAAGAGAACAGATAATATAGGCAATATGGTATAGTCAGTGCATATATAAAATGAAGAGAAAGATCTACAATATCATATACAGGGTAATGTAGCATATGAAACTGAAATAAAGGACTGTAACTATTCTAAGTGTTTGAATAGTAGTTTTGATATGTGATCGGCTTGGAAACATGTACAATAGCTATGTGACCTGGCTAATCATACGTGAGGCGTATGATTAACACTAACATTATTTTATACCTGTATGATAGGGTTATGATCACATCTCTCACTAGCAATTTCTTCGCCCCCAACTAGTATAGTGGATCCAACCATGACACGTTACGATACACGATCAATGTCCAATATATCATGTACAATTACTAATATCTATGTCGTGTACAATATCATTATGATAACCAATGTAACATCTCATGACTGCAGATCCAATCTATATACTAGTCCGTGTAGCACAGTGTCAAGAATCAGATGTAACATTTCTAAGTACTTGAATTATAGAAATTATCAAATAATGGAAATTATCAGAGAATGTACTAGCTTGTGGTCCTGAGCGGGCAATACCAATATCCTGCTTCCGAGGTCTCGTAGAACGATCCAATGGTCCTATATTTATATAATATAATACAATAACATCAGCCGTTACACTAGTACGCACATAAACACAATTATACTGCACTTAGAACTAACGCAAGTAGGGTGGTAACTGGTCAACTAGCAGGGTCAAGTGTGCACGTCTAAAATGCACAAGTGTTATGTCCTCGAATACCGTGCACAATAAGACAAATAACTAACACTAACGCATGTTCAAATCTCTAAATCTCGTGTAACACTGACACATGGCCTAGTAGGTTAGGGTACATAAGGCAGTGCGTTACAAAAATACGTTAATATATATATAGCACCTTGATACATTGCCTAGTATTATCCACCACTTATATTATACTAATACACCTAGGTCTATACAACATATAGAAATATGTGATACCCATAACTAACAACCTAAATTTCTCGTAAAGTAAATAATAACCCTACTTACTATTCAAGTAATTACTAAACCTAATTATTATTAAACCTAATTACTATTTATACTAATTACTATTAAACATGCACACATGTACACTAGGCACTAGGGTTCACGACTACACAGTATCATACAACACACAACATGAAGGAAAGACAAACCTCGATGTGCGCGTGACCGAGGAGGGGTGACGCTCGACCACGGCCCGTCGGGGGATCGTCTCTAGCGATGCAGGGTGGCTAAGGTGATGATGATGAAGGTGATCTATGGGAGGAGGAAGTTGATGTGGGGGTGGTGGTCACTGCTCGTGTGATGGCCGGAGTTGATGATGACGATAATGAGTCGATGATGGTGGAGGAGAACGGTGGTTGTGGGGTATCGAGGGAGTCGGGGATGAAGGAGGTCGGGGTGCTCGGTGAAGGAGGTAGAGATGAAGTCGATGGTGGTTGTGGCTCGATGGTTGCAGAAGGCTGCTGCTCAGGTGGGGTGGGTGTGAAGTCGGGATGGAGGCAGTTCTAGGTGCTCAGGCGGTGCTCAGGTCGGTCGAGATGATAATGGTGGTGTAGATGGTGACGGACTGTTGTAAGGTGAAGGGAAGTCGGGAAAGAGGTGGAGATGATGGCGGAGGCTGTGTTGATGGCGGTGGTGATGTAGTTAATGGTACCGGTGGTGATGAAGTTAATGGTGGCGGTGGTGATGTAGTTAATGGTGGTGGTGGTGATGAAGGATGCTCGGGGTTGTCGGTCAGGAGAGTCGAGGAAGTCGGTGGTTCTGTGGAGATAATGACCGGGGAAGAAGGGTCATGGGGAGAAGTCGATGGTGATGGGGACTGCGGTGGTTGTAGTCGGCGGAGGAGGTGTCCCGACGGTGGTGTTGATGGTTATTGTGTGGCGGGTGGTCCTGACCAGAGGAGATGGCCGGGAAGGTGGTTGCAGTGGTGGCTGCTCAGGCGGGTGAGGCCGGAGGAAGGTTGCTGTTGGACCGGCGGAGAATAGGTCGGGGAAGGGAAGGAAGAGGGTGGTTCGGCGTGGGTCGACTGAGGAAGAAGGTGAGGTCGGCTGCTAGTATTAGGTTTAGGGTTTTGATATTTTGATGATGGTGATGAAAAATAATAGGGAGGGAAGAGTTTTTGTGTAAAAGAGAAGAGGGTGATGAAAACCTAGGGATTAGGGCCAGCCATGTGCTCCTTGGGATAGGGTTGGCTTTTACATGAAGGAAATTGGATGGTGGAGATGGTGTTGGTTTGAATGGAAGGTAGAGATGGTTTAAGGGGAGAGGTTTGAGTGTTGCACACTCCAAAAAAATAGAAAAAATTCATGTGACCGGTCAATGAGGGAGGGGGATGTTTTTTCATGTGTTGGGTCCAATGGGAGGTGGACACCTCACTACACTTTTGCATAAAAGCCCCCAATAATTAGAAAATTGCACAAAAAGTAGGAATTGAGATTGAATGAGGGAAAATACCATGTTTGGTGTGATGTAGTGGATAAAAGGGTGTGTGGTGTTTAGTATGAACCTTGAGGGAGTGAGTGGGGATTTGGGTTGGTGTTGGGTCTAGTTTTCGGTTAGGTTGGGTCTTTACACCAATTTAATTAAAATTAGTGTAATTGGTGTTCTTAAATTAATTGAAAGTACATAGGATTAAAATTAGGTGGAACACAAGTATCATGGACGTAAAAGAATCAGAATAGAATATTGTCATAATTTGGGTTGCACAAAATAGGTCGAGATTGTGTCTCCAATATCAATTGGAACGGACAAGGATGCAAAGTTGGATTTATTTAGAATTTAAAAATAACGTCTGCGACGAATATTATGCCACTAAAATGAAGCACAAGAGAGGATATTTATGAGTTACACAAAGGTCAGAATGGAAGACAGGCACGTCTAGGACAAGGGTGTAAAATTTATTGGAAGGCAAAAGCTAGTGTAGCGCTCTAAATATCGAAGCAACAGTAAGGTACAACAATTGAATAAAAATTACAGTAATAAATTATAATCCCAATAATATACTAATTAAAATCCATAATCCTATATTCTGGTCAGGGGTTCAACTAGTGGGTTTCTAGGTCCAGTCCACTAACCCATGCATTAATGAACACTATATATATATATATATATATATATATATATATATATATATATATATATATATATATATATATATATACAAATATCATGCAATAAAATATTCACAATACTTATAATAAATAAAAAGACAAAATACCCCTATTTTAGAATATGGTAGTGATAGCCTGCTCAACGTAGGACCGTGAGACGTTGCTTAGCGTCCGAACAAGATTCGGGTGTCAACGCAGTACGCGGAGTCGTGTAACGTTATTTAGAGAGTTGATTCTACGATCCTATTTTTACGTGCTTACTTTACCAAGTACGTCATACCATAGGACACTTGACACTATTTATGTGACAAAATCTTTCTTGAGTTATTTATGGTAATTCTATATAGGCTTACATGATTCGTGATATGAGACTTGCATATATAGAGATATCATTATGACTTGTTGTACTAGCTAGAGGTCATGATCTTGCGTGTTATGGACATGAGACGTCGTGGATATGAGACATGAGGTTACATTGGTTGGGGAGAGACACACAGGTCAGGCTGATTACATATATATATATATATATATATATATATATATATATATATACTTTATTATTGAGGTTCTTTAGTCTCTATATCAGAGCTTGGTCCATTACATGATATTCTTGCTGCTACGGGCTCCCCGACACATAGCTTGTAGTGGTTTTAGCCTGAGTACTAGTGATGCTCTCACTTGCATTTTACTTAGATGGTTACATTAGTTTACCCTTGAGTATGTGGTATTATACTATTTTACTTTGACATGTTGTTTCTTGTACCTTGTTACGTCCCTCTGAGGACCTGGTCCCTTGCCAATTTTGCAGCATAGATCGTTGTGGAGCCTGCCTAGAGTTGCTGAAGTGTGTTACTTCGTCTTGCAGGCATTGGTGCCAGGTACTTATATCAGTTCTTCCGAAGTTATGGTTATTATTCATATTGTTTATTCATCTGTTGATGTAGCCTAGTTTTATAGACTCATATTCCTTTCTCGAGTGTATTCGAGCTTATGTGTTACTGACGGCCGACTTTAGCACATGTAGTTCATTCTTGATATTTTGTTCTTTATGTGGATTGAGACATAGATATTTTCAGTATTCTTAGATAGTTACCCTTATATTACAACGTATACGTATTCGTGTCAGACTAGAGTCTGGTCAAATGTGTAGCTGACATGTTACGTATTCCTATTCCTACGTATTTTGGGACTGGGGCATGACAAGAACATATTTAACAAAACTTAAGAAATGGAAACTATTCAAAAAAAATTAAAACATGCAAATATAAAGCTTGTTTGAAGAATTTAATTATTATTTTCAAATTCACCACGAATTTGCACTTTAGTTGTTTATTTTGATGGGCATTTATAAATTTATTGTAGTCAATACATTAATTTTGGGAAAAAACAATTTAGTAAGAAAAATGTAAGAGAACTAAGAAATTGGTTAGAATTAATAATAAAAAATAACTAAGGCAAAGTCATCACTGTATTTTGTATTGTTTTGAAAGAGTTATCAGCAATTAATTAGATTTAAGAAGTTTTATTAAAAACACACGAGGGACTGTATTTTTTTTACCCTATGAATTATGTTGTTCTAGTATACACCAAAACTAACATTTACAACAAATAACTCTCGTGTGGACCCCATGTCCAAAGCTTTTTTTATTATTAAAGGTGTTAAAGAAAAAGATCCCCCCAAAGTTGCAAATTGATTTGGTCATTTAGTTGTCAAATTATTTGTATTGATTTTGTCATTCATTGTCAATTTGTTATCTTTCCATTTATTGTTAATTAGCTAGCTTTTTATTTACTTATGCTTAATCTTAGGCTACAGATGTAGATCTAAGATGTAAGGAGATGTGTCTAAATGTGTAATCTCATTATGTGAATATTAAGAAATCAATTCTTCACTAATATTATTTCTTTTTATGGTATCAGAGCGATATTCGATCTGGGACATATTGTGAGACACAAATACCATCTACAATCAAATATCCATATCAGACAATGAGAACAAGAAGAATGTTGAACAAGGCATGTCTTCGAAAACTCTAGGTCCATGAAAAAGTTCCAATCATCCCCTCATTCTCCAGCATTCGGATCAACCTGATGCAGTTCTTGCGTCAAGGCCTTTGATGGAAGACAACTACTACTCATGCATCAAATCCCTGAGCATGTTGAGCAAGAACAAGGCTTCTACACCTAACCAAGTTGGTAACATTCCAAATTATGAAAAGCTCTCAGATAAAACTTTTCCTCAAAATGTCAATTTTTTTTTGGATATTGGATATTGGATAGTGGCTCTAGCGATCATATTGTTTGTAGTCCTTCCCTTCTCACTTATTTAAAACTGATTAACAATATTTTTGTCAAAGTACCGGATGGTACCTCAGCTCAGGTCACTTATATTGGCAAAATTGTTTTCTCTCCCAATTTTACCCTTCACAATGTCTTATGTTTGCCATTCTTCTATTTAAACTTGATCTCCATTAGTAAGTTGGCATTATATTCATTATACATCACCAACTTTCTCAATAAATTTTGTGTCATACAGGACCTACGATCGGGGAAGATGATTGGGACAAAAACTGAACATGAGTTACTCTACTGCCTCGACCAAATAAAGAAAGGAACATGTAATTTTGTCCGAACTCACACCTCCAGTTTTTGTCATAAACGCCTCGGATATCCTTCCAGCAAGGTTTTTATGTTATTTCCATTTTCTACAAATAAATCTTGTGATACAAGCAAGTGTTCCATTTGTCCTTTGGCCAAACAAACCAAATCATATTTTCCTTTAAGTACTATCTCAAGTAAGTCATCTTTTGATTTGATACATGTTGATATTTGGGGTGGTTACCATGTGCCTTCACTTTCTGGTACAAAATATTTTCTCACCATAGTTGATGATCACACTAGGAGTACTTGGACATATTTGATGAAACATAAGTCAGAAACACGAACATTTGTAGTCAATTTTATTCACATGGTAGAGAACCAATTCAATACAAAGGTCAAAGTTGTGCATAGTGGTAATGGTACCGAGTTCAAACTCAAAAATTTCTATTCATCAAAAGGGATTATTCATCAAACTAGTTGCGTCAACACACCACAACAAAATGGTGTCGTTGAACGAAAGCATAGACACTTACTCAATGTTGCCCGATGTCACGCCCCAGTCCCAAAATATCTAGGGACTAGACACGTGGCAATGGCCAGCAGCACGTACCGATGGACAAACCCAATTTAATGGATCCATCGGGGCATACTTAAGCTGTATAACAATAGTCAGGGGTCTAAATCTACTAATCTCATCCACAGAAAAGATAATAAGATCAACAGCAATAAAGAAAGTAAATCAAACATCCAAACTCAGCAAAGAAATTCGGGGAACAACCCGATATAAAGTCTGTTACAAATGTTCATTTAAACAGGAAAGAGAGTCTATCTGCCATAATAACTGAGCATGAAGAAGCAGTTGTTCAGGAGAAGTCCTCAGCGATCACCTCGTCCTCAGGTACTGGTACTGTTCCGTGAAGTGCACCTGTTCCGTATACCTCTGGATAAACCTCGTCTGCAAATCCTGGGGACATAATCCGGATCTAGGTCCTCAGGTGACATAGCAAGGTACAAAAGATACAAGCCAAAAATGCAGTATAACAATAAATGAAACAATAGGGTAAATAAATAACCATCTATGTGAAATGCAAGTTGAGAGCATCACTAGAACTTTGGCTGATACCACTACAAGCTCTGTGTCGGGGAGCCGGTAGCTGTTATACTATGAGTTTTACTATGAGTTTACTATGGATTATATATATATATAATCAGCCTGTAGCCTGTGTGTCTCTCCCCACCCAATGTAATCATACGTCTCATGTCCACGATGCCTCATGTCCACGTTACGTAAGATCATATCTAATGCAGTAAGTCGTACTATGTCTATGAATATAATGTCTAAGAATATCCTGTCTATGTCAATCCTACAACCTACACAGAATCACCTTGAATATTTCAGAAAGATTCTGTTTCATGATCTGTGTCAGGTATCCTGGGTATAACGTACTTGATAAATTAAGTACGAGAATGTGAAGGGTCACGAATGTCCATCTCTAGATGACTTTACACAACATCGCGTACGGTATTGGCACCCGACTATTAATCGGACGCTAAGTAAGTCACTCAGTCCTAGGTCAAGCATGCTCAATAATGTATATATAGTCAAAGTAATAAATAACAAGAACTGCAGAGATTGGCAAGGTACACTTGCCTGGGTTTCCGGCTCCAATTGTAGTTCTGACTTTCGTAGAATTTGTAGGCAGTACTCCAGTTGCTAAAATAGACATTACCATCAGATCCAAAAAATATTAATCAGCTAGAAACGCCTGTCCTTGAGTCCAATTTGGACACAGGGGCGAAAACGATATTTTCGGGTCAAGGCGGGGTCCACATGTGGGCCGCTTTGCACCAAAAAATGCGTCAGGGTCAAAGGTCTCCAAAACAGTCCAACTTAGTGTCAACAGGTCAGGAACGATGATACGAACCCAACGGAACTTCCAGAATTGGATTCCGATGAGCCATTCTCAAAATTGCCCGTCGGGTGGAGCCTGTGGGGCCCACGACACACAATTTTGTCAACGTTCTCAGAATCGAACCAAACTTGGCTCACAGGACCAGCGTATTGCTATGAGTCCGATGGTGCAAGTTTTGTCTCGATCCGACGTGTATACACTAAGTTACAGCGAGAACCAGAAATGTCGGATACGAGGCGGTGTCCGCGGATACGCATTGATTCCGGTGTGCACGCACATCCGAATCAACTTCTGTGAAATCCCGTACGTTCGTATCAACGACACGCACGTATCTGTGAAGACCGTACGCGACCAAGTCGTCCCGTTTGGCGGGGCGTACTCAGTTCCGGGGTGAATCAGGACGTTGGTTTTCCTGTTTTTGGATCGCGGTTCACGATCACCACAGGATGCGATGCACCGAGCGGGTTGCACGGGCACCGAGGGGGTCATACAAGCTACGTGATGCAACTGATGGAATGAGAAATAGAGCTACGAGGAGAAAGATACGAGTACCTGAACAGGGCTCGAAAACAGCGATCTCAGTGTCCAACTCGTGTCCTGTGTCCTGGACACTGTTCCAAACCGTGTCCAAAACTAGGGTTAGGGTTCTGTCTACTGACGGAGATCGCCGGAGGAGGGTGGCGCGGTTGGAGGCGGGCCGGAGAGGCTGGGGGCGTCGCTGGCCGGAGGCAGCGGGGTCAGTCGGCTGTGCGGCGGAGCTGGGCGGAAGGAGGCGGTCAGCGGAGCGGGGAGGTTCTGCCGGGCTGGGTCGAGGGGAGCTGCGGGGCGGAGGAAGTTGTGGGCTGAGGGCGGAGGCGGGTTCGAGGAGAGGGCGATGCTGGGCTCGCGGAGCTGGAGGAGGAATACAGGGTGGCCGGCGCTGGAGTTCTGGCCGGCGAGGTCGAGGGGAAAGGGGGAATGAAGGAGTCGAGTTTTTAAAGGGGAGGAGGGAGGCGGATGGTCGTCCGGTGAGGGGGAGCCGAAGCGGAGGGGTCATCGGTTGCTGGGAGAAGAAGAGGAAGAGACGACCGGCGGTGGACGGCGGCGGGAGGCTAAAAGTCGGGCTGCTGCGGTTTGGGGAAGATGAGGGTTCGTGTCGGGTTCAACGGGTCGGGTCGGGTCAATGGCGGATCCGGCCCGATCCGCTAACAAAAACGGGTTCGGGTCCAAGCGGGTCGGGTCATAGGTTTGACCCGGATCCGACCCGTTAAGGTGGGGTTGGGTTGGTCAGACCGCCCGGTTCGGTTTATTTTGGTTTGGTTTAATTAAATAAACCCGGTTTATTTGGTTTAATTAAAATAATTAGTATTTAGGGCTTTAAAAATCCATCCGGGGTCCAATAAATTCCCGGAAAATTATCCTATGTCTAGTTTTTCATTTTACACCATAAAATATTATTTTCATAATATTTTAATATTATTTATTATTAATTAAAAATCATTTAATAAATAAAATACTTGAATTTAATTACAGAAAAATCCCATAAAATTCCAGAAAATTGTGAAAAATCCAAATTTAAAAATTCTTGAAAATCAGGGGGTTTACACCCGAGCCCTCATTTTTAAGCCTATTTATCTAAACATTTTTGGAGGGATGCCATACTCACCTCAACTTACCTCATTAATTGTACACCTACACCACTTCTTTAAGGCAAGACACCATTCGAATATTTTTCGTAGCTTTAATTTTAGGAGCACAACATTAGTCATTATCTTCAAACAAATTTTATATACATGATCTAGACGAGCCTACCTTAATTTATGATTATCATATCTCACTCAAACATATCTCCTTGTGCTCTATTTTTAATGTAAAATATTCGGGTCAAAAACTCAATTTCTAGCACCTACAGTGCAACAGTTGACCATTCCAATTTAAATTGGAGATCCAATTTCGACCAATTCTTTCGACCTAATGCATGATCATGATCTAAACTAGGTCTAAGACATACATGATATATGTGTCACACTCTATTGAACATCTATGTGATACGTACTCTCAGTAGTCACAAATGACCAATTTCCTAGTGAATCGGACCAGCCTAGTCAAACTAAACTGCAACGACCCGAACCTGACCCAACTAGAAGTAGTTGGAGTTAACCTAGGTTGACTAAGCTAGATATGACCATCCATATTAAATATTATTTCAGTTTTGGACAGCCATGGGTTTATTAAATCATTAGGGTGGAATGTGAAAGGGAAGGGGTTATAACTTGTGACCTTTCCTTACCCCATTGGTAACTCCAAACCCTTTCCCTCCCCACTAGTCTGTCCATAACCCCTCTCTATTAACCTCTCCCATTCAAACCACCTGAATCAAACTTCTTCCTAACTCTCTTCCTCACATTTTTTTCTTCACAAACCATCTTCAAATTCCTTCTCTATCTCCCTCCACACCTTCATCTATCCAACCATACCCAAGCTGAATCTGAATTCAGCAACACCCCCACCAATCTAGCCCTATCTCCCTCCACAATAAGTATCTTTCTTTCAAATTTTGTATGCTTCTTCCTCTCCCTGTCCTTATCATTTTCTATTCACAAACCTTCCATCAAAATTCACTCTAAGTTCCTCAAAACAGCCCTCTATCAGAGGTATCCAGGCTGAATCCGAATTTAGTGTATCCTCTTCTCAGGCCACTCCACTACCTCCATAGCCTCCAAACTACCACCACAGCACCCAAATATCCTTCCCCTACCTCTCCTTAACAAGTTCTATTTATAACTCAGTACCTAAATCATCCCACAACTCTCTCAAACACCTCCTACAAAACAAAGACACCCTGCTGAACCCGCCAGCAATAGCACCACTTCAACACCTTGTTGCCACCACCTTCAGCACTAAAATCCCTTCAACAACCATCCTATCATCATCCTTTACCTCTCCCCTAATCTCTCTAAAATCCTTTCAACAACCATCCTATCATCATCCTATCATCATCCTTTACCTCAACAACCATCCTATCATCATCCTTTACCTCTCCCCCTAGGTGTTGGGCGCATGAAGTCCCATCGCCCCAAAAATAGTAAGTCTGCTATGGAAAAGCTTCACGTCTAAAAACTTGTATTCTTTATGAAATCATTATTTTCAGTCCGAATCCAGCAAAGTAAAGCTCAAAATCGTATGAAATCAAGTGCTCCTCAACATGAAACCACTAGTTTTGGAAAATAATAAGTTTTAAGAGATCAAAACCAAGTAAACTCATGGAAGCTATAAACTGAAAACTTAGATCTACTCCAACCAAAGCATCAAAACTGAAAATACCAAGAATTAAATATGTAGAGAAACTCATAGAGAATAATATAAAGCAATAAAATGCAAGAAAACTAAATAAATGCAATATAGCAAGTTTTTCCTTCTTGGCAAGATGTACTTGTTTAAACCCACTACTAAGCTACTACTACTACTACTACTACTACTACTACTACTACTACTACTACTACTACCACCACCAAAGGGAAATGTGGAGGCCAGCCTCAGGCTGCTCTCGGCTAGGGAGAGGAGAATGAGAAGAAGAAAGAGAAAGAAATGAAGAAGAATTAGGAGGAGAGAAAGGGAAGGCTAAATATATAAAAGGGTGACTAGCATTGTTCACAATTCTAGAAATTACATGAAAGCAGCTAAAAAATTCATAAATTACACAAGAAGCAATATACAACTATAACACACATATAACAAATAAAATATAATAATACTAAAATAGTGAGACGGGTCTAACAACTCTCACCTCCTTAGAAAAATTTTATTCTCGAAATTTTAATAAGGCATGGGGTCTAACAAAAAAACTCTAGGGACATACAATTAAGGAAGCAAGGGCTTACAGGAATCAAGCACAATCCTAGAATAAGACAAGCATGAACAAGACAAGATCAGGGTATAAGATATATGAACAAATATAACTCACGAGTCAAACAAATACGGGTATATAGCTCGGATATCATCTACGCGCTCCCAAGTTGACTCGCCCGGTATGTGATGCCCCCAAGCAACTCGAACTAAACAAATGGCCCAATTCTTGAGAATCTTCTCTCTACGGTCCAAAATGGATACAGGTCTTTTCTTATATGAAAGGTCGGTACCAATAAACAATTCTGAATAATCTAAGACATGACTAGTATCTGGTATATATCATCATAACTGGGATACATAAAAAATATTATGTATCTCACTAAGCGACGGTGGAAGAGCAAGACGATAGAAAATATCTTCTACTCGCTTGATATGCTTTCGGACTTGCTTGACTACTTCAACTGTCTGACCTATCATTTCGGGACCAAGAAATTACCTCTCGCCAATATCATCCTAAGCTACAGGGGATCTACACTTCCGGCCATATAGTGCATCGAACGGTGCTATCTGAATACTTGCTTGGAAGTTGTTATTGTAAGAGAATTTGACCAAGTGCAAATGATTCTCCTACGAAGGACCAAAGTCAAAGGTACATGAACGAAGCATATCTTCTAGAGTCTGTTTGGTACACTCTGACTGACATTTTGTCTACGGGTAGTAGGCTGTACTAAACTTTAGATGGGTACCTAAGCTCACTTAATTACCTTGCCAAAAATGAGAAGTAAACTTAAAACTCTATCCGAGACTATGTTAACTGGCACACCATGTAGTCTGATAATCTGTCTCATGTATATCTCGACTAACTATTATGTGGACTGACCAATTCTAAAAAAAAGAAAGTGTGCAACTTTTGTGAGACGATCCACTATTACCCAAATAGCATCTCTACCGGCTGGTGATCTAGGATGACCTGACATGAAATCTATGGTGATATGCTCCCACTTCCATTTCGGAATTGGTAAAGGTTGAAGAAGTCCTACGGGTCTCTGATGCTCAGCTTTAACTTGTTGACAGACAAAACATCGAGAGACAAATCGAGCTATTTCTCTCTTTATTTCGTTCTACCAGAAATGCTGATGAATATCTCTGTATATCTTTGTTCCTCCGGGATGCACTGAATATTGCAAATTATGAGCTTTTGCCATAATCTCGCGACGAAGGTCTCCAATTGGCACACAAAGCCGATTCTCGAAATGAAGAGTTCTGTCACTGTGAATGCTTAGTTTTGGTCTACGTCCTGCCTCACACTCTACTTTTAGACGCTGAAGCTTGATATCTGTTAGTTTTGCTACCTTGATTCTTTCCACTATACTGGAATGAACTTGCAAACCAGCCATCAATGATGTGTCGCTAAGCAACACTACTTCTATGTTTGTCAAGGAATAGGCTCATGCTCTCCTACTTAAGGCATCCGCTACGACATTGGCCTTCTCGAGATGATACTGAAGGTCAAGGTCATAGTTCGCCATCTACTCTAGCCATCTTCTCTGCCTTATGTTGAGATCCTTCTGAGTAAAGATATACTTCAAACTCTTGTGATCAGTATAAATCTTTACCCGATCTCCACAGAGGTAATATCTTCGAAGTTTGAGTTTAAAGACAACTGCTGCTAACTCTCCAAGTCGTGCGTCGGATAATTCTTTTCATGGTCTCAAAGCTGTCGAGAAGCATAAGCTATAGCTTTGCCATGCTGCATAAGAACACATTCCAATCCTCTGCCTGATGCATCACAATATACGGTTAAACTACATGTTCCATCTCGAAGATTCAAAATAGGTGCCGTGATCAAGTTCTGTTTGAGCTTCTTGAAAGAGGTTTGACATTTATCTGTCCAATCAAAGCGTACATCTTTTCGTGTTAGCTATGTCAATGGTGCATAAATTCTAGCAAAGTCTAACACGAAGAGCCAATAATATCTTGCTAATCCCAGGAAACTACAAACTTTGGCAACTGTTCGGGGAACTGGCCATGTCTCAATAGCTTCTATCTTCTGGGGATCCACTTCAACTCCTCATTTAGCAATAATATGCCTTAAGTATGAAATACGATCAAGCTATGAACTCGCACTTTCTAAACTTGGCATATAACTTATGCTCTCTGAGAGTTTGAAGAACTGTGGGAAGATGTTGCTCATGCTCTGCTTCACTTCGACTGTACACCAAGATGTCATCAATGAACACTATCATGAACTTGTCCAAGTCTGGCATGAAAATATAATTATAAGATCCATAAACACTGCTGACGTATTGGTTGCTACAAAGGGCATTACTAAAAACTATCAATTTCCATATCTTGATCTAAATGTCGTCTTGGATATATCCTGCTCTCTGACTCTGATCTGGTAATAACCTGAACATAAATCAATTTTGGAAAATACCGCTGCTCCACTAAGCTGATCGAACAAGTCATCGATCCTTGGCAAGGGATAATTATTCTTGATGGTTACCGCATTGAGGGTATTTAACATTTAATATCAAAATAAGAACTGGGAGAACTAGATTTGATTAACAAACTAAGAGAGTACAGAGAAGAGTCCTAGGAGACAATCTAAGTATAAATTTATTTTCTGGGAGGTGACGATAGAGGGTTAGGAGTGTAGAAACTCTCTTTATTCCGTTAACAATACAGAAGCTCTTCTCTCTCCCTTGAGTGTTGATTTGTAGATAGCCAGTCAGCCTCTCATTTCTTGGTCCGGTCTCTCTCTGAAGCAAAAAAAATTTAACCTTTAGAACGTTCAAGTTGCTCCTATTTATAGGCATCGTGCTGATGGGCTATGGGTGCCGCATATGGCTCTGTTTGGTGGCCGCATAAAGCTCCTCCAACAGAATACAGTTGCAACTGTTGTCTCAAGCCAAGGGTAGATTGCTACGTGGCCTTGGTTGAGATATGTTATTGATGAGATCATGGGGTTGTTATCAACCCGTTGTGGGCATGACTTGGTCAGCTGGATACGTAGTCAGCGCCAACTATGCGAAGATCTCTGTAGTTGAAATGGAAAGATCTTGTGAGCTGGAGACCGCACGACAACTAGGCCACATGTTTGACGAGGCTGCATGGGTCATGTAGCCGCATACGTGCTCTCGTTTGGACCTTGGTCGAATGGACACTCTAGCCGTATATTAGCGAGGCTGCATGGGTCATGTGGATGCATACGTGCTCTCGTGGTCGACTGGACACTCTGGCCGTATATTGGCGAGGCCGCATGGGTCATATTGTCATGCCCCGATTTCGCCCAATCGATAATCGTCCCCCAGGCGTGATGCCGTGCACGCGTAGGGCACGCGTGCACAAGGCCTAGGCATAATGATGATCTTTAGAACATAGGCAACAGAGCACGCAAGTAAGATAACACACATTGAGGCATAGAAAAGTTTCTTTTTTTATTGATAATGAACATCTTGTTTACAGACTCTTGACCCAAAACGAGAAGGATACCACACGGGCTTACAACTTGATACAAAATGAGATAGCGGATCCATACATTATATCCCTTACTTAAATTCAAAACACAAAAACACCTTGGGTGCGAGTCAGCACCATCGCCTTGTGGCTTCCAAAAGTGAGAGCGAGCTCCTTGCTACTATGTACTGGAGCTACCAAAAGTCACGACACGAATGCGTCTTGATTCAGGAAGAGGTTGGAGAAAACTTCAGCTCCTCGCCACGTCACCTTGGCTCGGGGAACCTGCTGCAACGAGGGTCAGTACTTCAAAAAGTACCGGTGAGGGCGAGCTAACCCAACTTAACCAAAATCTACAACGAGTTCATATGAGCATGCAACATTTATTTCATGTGATCTATCTATCTTGCCTTAGTTCAGTTCTTCGCATAAGATAGAGAAAAATAACATAACCAAATGTGCCACCGCTCGGTGACTTTACCTGTACCGTCTGAGCCACCTGTACAAAACTTACCATGACCTTCCCTGCCACGAAGATATAGTTAGTCTGCACAGTTTAAATATACATAACAATCACTTGGTTGGACTTGGGATGGGTCGGCTGCCATTCTGCCTCGGGTAGCTAGCCCTTAGCGGACGTACGGACCCATCCAATGCTAGGACTATACTAGCAAATTGTTCTACCCGGGGCGAAGCGGTCCCAGTGCCCCGGCGACCGTTCGTAGAATGATATCCCTTGTATTCAAGTTATCCAAGACCAATATTCCACAACCAACTAAGTTATCATATGAACACATATTCAAGCATTCAAACAAGTAAACATAGTGTGTTTTCTATAGTCTAGGCTACTTGTGTAAAGTTCACATTTTTCTTCCCATTTAGCACCATACCATGAACAGTAATAGATAAATGAATCTAAGTACAACTGACACAATAAAAATGGTTATGTATATGACGGGCATGCACGTTACACTGTGATCGTTCAGAGCAATTCCATATGACAAGCATTATTAGTATTTCAAGCCTACTTCTTTTCTATTTTGACTCAGTCATGTGTTTTAGTATCGTTTGATCGGGATGAACAATGAGTCAATCTATTTAAAATGAAGACTTGGAAGAGGAGAGCTAATCGAAATAAAGCCACTCACAAGTTAGTGAAGTATGGAAGAAAAATGAAGAGCTTTAAGACTCCGCACGAGCATCGTCTACCCGATCACCTGCACGCACCAATAGACGATCAATATCCCCTGCTTCGGTCTCCAAGGTTCGATACGAAATGCAAAATCCTAAGAACAAAAGCAATGAAATCCATTGAAACCGTTCAAGAAAATGCAACTCATAAAACCAACAAGAAAGCAACCAAGCGGCACGAAAACGGGCAAGAAAACCATCGCAACGGAAAGGCCCCTCTTGGCTCTGCCGTCGAGTCTTTCCTTGAGGCACGATCCGTTGAATATGGGACCTGATTCCGAAGAAACCAATCCATAACGAGAAAAGGATCTTGATTCAATCTGTCTTGATTTGACGGTCTTAAGTATTTCTTGGCCGCGCTCCCCGAATAGGGGAAACGGGGCATTACATCATAACCATCCAAAAGAAAGTTTCATCCCGAAACTTAGGAATAGAACCTACCCCTAAGGAATAATAAGGGAAACCTTTCCCTCATATCAAATTCAATTTCCCACGTCGATTCTTCGATCGCGTGGTTCTGCCACAGAACGCGCACTAGCGATACTGCCCGATTCCGTAACTGCTTTTCCTTACGTTCCAGGATCTGTACGGGTTCTTCGGCGTACGACAAGTCTGCCTGCAGATCTAACTGACCCAAGTCTACCACATGGTTCGGATCGTGCACATACTTTCTTAGCTGAGACACATAAAAAATATCGTGCACATCTGATAGGGCTGGCGGCAACGCAATATGATAAGCAACTAAAGTGACTCGTTTGAGAATTTCGAATGGGCCAACAAATCTTGGACTTAACTTCCCCTTTATCCCGAATCTCGTTACACCACGCATGGGGGAGACTTTTAGGAACACATGGTCCCCCTCTAGGAATTCAAGAGGGCGGCGACGAATATCGGCATAGCCCTTTTGCCGACTTTGTGCTACTTTTAATCGTTCTCGAATCAGCAGAACCTTCTGCACTGTTTGTTCAACCAGTTCTGGCCCAAGGATTTGCCTCTCCCCAACTTCATCCCAGCAGATCGGTGACCTACACTTCCGCCTATACAGCGCCTCATACGGAGCCATCTGGATGCTAGACTGATAACTATTGTTGTAAGCAAATTCGGCTAGCGGCAGGTTGACGTCCCAACTTGACTTGGAATCGATCACGCAGAGGCGCATCATATCTTCTAGTACCTGATTCACCCGTTCTGTCTGGCTATCGGTTTGAGGATGGTAGGCTGAGCTGAATTTCAACTTGGTCCCCATCGACGACTGAAGGCTTGTCCAGAAACGTGAGATGAACCGTCCGTCCCGATCTGATACTATAGAAACTGGCACTCCGTGCAGCCGGACTATCTCGTCAAGGTAGGTCTGGGCAAGGCGATCGGCGCCCCAAGTACTTTTAATGGCAATAAAGTGTGCAGACTTGGTTAACCGGTCGACGATGACCCAGATTGCGTCGTTCCCCAGTTGATGGCAATAAAGTGTGCAGACTTGGTTAACCCGAAGTCCATGCTGATGTGCTCCCACTTCCATTCCGGGATAGCAAGATTTTGCATTTCTCCGCCCGGCCTCTGATGCTCTGCTTTCACTCTCTGACAGGTTATGCATTGCGATACAAAGAGTGCTACTTCTTTCTTCATGCCGTGCCACCAGAAGACAGTACGAAGGTTCTTATACATTTTCGTGCTCCCGGGATGGATCGTATAGGCTGCATAATGTGCTTCGGTAAGGATTTCCTTTCTGAGTTCTGAATCATTGGGGACGCATAGCCTTCCCTTCACTCGTAATACCCCATTCTCATCCATTGCAAAGTCTTTCGCCTTCCCCGCTTGTACCTGCTCTCGCATTTACCGAAGGAATGGATCGTCTCTTTGAGTAGATGTGACTCTCTCTATCAGATTGGGTACAAATCGCATATGAGCAACCCGCGCGCCGCGATAATGAATTCTGAGTTCGATGCCCATTTCTTCTAATTCCTTTTGTAACCTGCGATCGACGGACAGAGATCCTGCAAAGACCCGACTCAACGCATCCGCTACCACATTTCCCTTGCCAGGTGTGTAGTCTATCGTCAAGTCGTAATCCTTTATCAATTCTAGCCAGCGCCGCTGTCGAAGGTTCAGATCTGCTTGGGTAAATAAGTACTTTAAACTTTCGTGATCGGTATAGATTCGGCAAGGCACCCCATAAAGGTAGTGTCGCCACAACTTTAACCCGAACATAATGGCTGCCAGTTCCAGATCATGTGTGGAATAATTCTTTTCATGCTTTTTCAGCTGTCTAGATGCATAGGCTATCACTCTGTTTTGCTGCATAAGTACACACCCTAAGCCCTGCCCTGAAGCGTCACTGAAAATTTGGAATCCCGAAGTCTCGTCAGGTAGTGCAAGTAACGGGGCAGAGGTTAGGCGATACTTTAACTCTCGAAACGCATTTTCACAGTCGGCGGACCACTCAAACGCGACTCCCTTCTGAGTGAGGCAAGTCAGAGGTGCGGCAAGTTTGGAAAAATCCTTTACGAACCGTCTGTAGTAGCCCGCTAACCCGAGAAAGCTTCAAATTTTACTAACGAACGCAGGTCGTTTCCACTCGACAATGGCCTCCACCTTCTTCGGATCGACAGAAATGCCTCCCACAGAAATGATGTGCCCTAGGAAAGATACACTGCTCAGCCAAAATTCGCACTTACTCAGCTTCGCATACAACTTGTTGTCTCGAAGGGTTTGTAGCACGGTCCGCAAGTGCTCTGCATGCTCCGTCCCATCCTTCGAATACACCAAGATATCATCAATGAATACTACTACAAATCGATCGAGGTACGGCCGGAATACTTGGTTCATCAAACCCATGAAGGCAGCAGGGGCATTCGTCAAACCGAACGGCATTACCAAAAACTCATAGTAGCCGTAGCGAGTGCGAAAGGCTGACTTCGGCACGTCGTTCGGCTTAATTTTGAGCTGATGATAACCCGAACGGAGATCGATTTTCGAGAACACTGTTGCAGCTTGTAACTGATCAAAGAGATCATCTATCCTGGGAAGGGGGTATTTGTTTCGAACAGTTGCCTTGTTTAATTCTCGATAGTCGATGCAGAGTCGCATCGAGCCATCCTTTTTCTTAACGAACAGTACCGGTGCACCCCATGGAGAGATACTAGGCCGGATATACCCACGATCAAGCAATTCCTATAACTGAATTTTCAACTCTTTTAGTTTTGCCGGTGCCATTCGATACGGAGGTTTGGAAATGGGTTGGGTTCCAGGGAATGTGTCGATAGTGAACTCTGTCTCTCGATCGGACGACATACCGGGCAACTCGTCGGGGAACACATCAGGAAAATCCGCCACAACGGGAATGGACTCAACGTTTGCGCAATCTTGCCGAGTGTCTCGAACGGAAGCCAAGTACCCTAAGCATCCGGAGTGAATCATCCGTCGAGCAGACATCGCTGATATCACCATGTAGGCATTCGACGCTTCTGACTGTGGGCTGCACGAATAGCAAAATTCGATCTCTCCAGGAAGACGAAACGCGACTTTCTTCTCCGCGTAATCGATAGTAGCAGAACAAGCGCCAAGCCAATCCATTCCCAGAATGATGTCGTAGTCCCCTACGTCTAGAACTATCGCATCAAGTGATAATTTCCTCCCTCCGATGCAAATGAAGCCATCACGACAAACTGAATCTGCAGGCAAGCTCGTGCCTGACGGTGTACTGACGCTAAGCCTTAGGCCTAACGGGGTTTGAATGAATTTATGTTCTAACAAAGTTTGTTGACACAAAACTATGTGTGGCACCAGAATCAAACAATACTCGAGCAGGTACATCATTGAAGAGTAATATACCTGACACCGTCGTGTTTGATGCGAGCGCCTCATCCTGAGTCAGAGCATAGACTCGGCCTTGAGCATTTTGTTGTGTCATCTGATTCGCTCGAAGTACTTGCCCCTGATCCTGAGGCGCACAATTTTGTTGTTGTTGCTGGTTAGGTCCACCTGCCCGACAGTTCGCTACCATATGCCCCTGACGACCGTACTTAAAGCACGATTCGTTGAATACTCGACAGTTCCGAGCGATGTGTCCAACACGATTACATCGGTGACAAACAAGCTCGCCACCTTTACCCTGATTGCACCCTTGTTACCGTCGTTATTGGAGCGCTTAGGCGCATGGTTATCCCCTGTGTTGCTAGGACGCTTGTGATTAAGATTTTGCACAGCGTCGGTACGAACTGGTGGGTACTGTGATTCAAGGGAGAGGGCATGGTTTAAGGACTCACGCATGATGCAGTACTGTGAGATGACGACGTGAGCACGAATTGAAGGTCACAGTCCTATCTCAAATCTTCGTGCACGTGTCTCTGCATCACTAATATGAGACTTAACAAACTTAGCAAGTCTATTGAATTCTGAAGCGTACTGCCGTACGAACATGTCTCTCTGCTGCAGATGGGTGAACTCGTCTTCCTTCTCGCGGCGGACGACGGGTGGAAGATACTCCTCTTCGAAGGCCTTACGGAACACTGACCAAGAGATAATCATTGTGCCACCTTCGTTCAATAAGGCTTATTTGTGTACATCCTACCAATCATAGGCGTTTAAACGAAGCTGAAGTTGGGCGCAAGCGACTCTCCTGGTTTCGTCCATGCGGAGCACTTCGAAGTGGTCTTCTAACTCCACCAGCCAATCCAACGCCACGGAAGGGTCTTCGGTACCCTTAAAGGTAGTATGGCATATTTTCTTAAATTCTGATATCTGTAGGATGGACCCCTTATCATCTGAAAGTGGAGGTTCCGGAGAGCCCTGCGGTCCCGAAATGTCAGCTACAACTGGCGCTGCCACGACGGCCACGGATGCAGAATAATTACTGGCGGCTAGCATCGTCACAATCGTTTGTAAGGTATCCATTTGCTTCTGCTGCGTTTCAGCCTGAGTCCGTTGCACCAGAAATTGTGCTTCTATTCAAGACTCAAATTGACTCTGTCGTAGTTCGGCTTGTCTCTGTTGCGTTTCCATCATACGCATCATTCGTTCGAACGGATCAACAGAGGGCGCGGCAGCCGGACTTCCTGAGCTGCCTGACGTACCAGAACTACTCCCTTGCACTTGCGCCACCATCTGCGCCGGTGCACCCGGCTCAGAGGCCGTTCCTTCAAAGAAAAGTAACTTGTATCAGTGTCAAAGTATATTATGGACTCACTATATGGAACGCATCTCATTTTGCACCAATTGATTTCAAGAGTTTACTCGGACGGGACAGGGTCATCTCAGGAAAACTTTTCGACTCGAGATCAAAGGATCTGAAGCTATGCTCTGATACCGCTATGTCACGCTCCGATTTCGCCCAATCGATAATCGTCCCCCGGGCGAGATGCCGTGCACACGTAGGGTGCGCATGCACAAGGCCTAGGCATAATGATGATCTTTAGAACATAAGCAATAAAGCACGCAAGTAAGATAACACACATTGAGGCATAGAAAAGTTTCCTTTTTTATTGATAATGAACATCTTGTTTACAGACTCTTGACCCAAAACGAGAAGGATGCCACATGGGCTTACAACTTGGATACAAAATGAGATAGTGGATCCATACATTACATCCCTTACTTAAATTCAAAATACCAAAACACCTTGGGTGCGAGTCAGCACCATCGCCTTGTGGCTTCCAAAAGTGAGAGCGAGCTCCTTGCTACTATGTACTGGAGCTACCAAAAGTCACGACACGAATGCGTCTTGATTCAGAAAGAGGTTGGAGAAAACTTCAGCTCCTCGCCGCGTCGCATTGGCTCGGGGAACCTGCTGCAACGAGGGTCAGTACTTCAAAAAGTACCGGTGAGGGCGAGCTAACCCAACTTAACCAAAATCTACAACGAGTTCATATGAGCATGCAACATTTATTTCATGTGATCTATCTATCTTGCCTTAGTTCAGTTCTTCGTATAAGATAGAGAAAAATAACATAACCAAATATGCCACCGCTCAGTGACTTTACCTGTACCGTCTGAGCCACCTGTACAAAACTTACCATGACCTTTCCTGCCACGAAGACATAGTTAGTCTGCACAGTTTAAATATACATAACAATCACTTGGTTGGACTTGGGATGGGTCGGCTGCCATTCCGCCTCGGGTAGCTAGCCCTTAGCGGACGTATGGACCCATCCAATGCTAGGACTACACTAGCAAATTGTTCTACCCGGGGAGAAGCGGTCCCAGTGCCCCGGCGACCATTCGTAGAATGATATCCCTTGTATACAAGTTATCCAAGACCAATATTCCACAACCAACTAAGTTATCATATGAACACATATTCAAGCATTCAAACAAGTAAACATAGTGTGTTTTCCATAGTCTAGGCTACTTGTGTAAAGTTCACATTTTCCTTCCCATTTAGCACCATACCATGAACAGTTATAGATAAATGAATCTAAGTACAACTGACACAATAAAAATGGTTATGTATATGACGGGCATGCACGTTACAGTATGATCGTTCAGAGCAATTCCATATGACAAGCATTATTAGTATTTCAAGCCTACTTCTTTTCTATTTTGACTCAGTCATATGTGTTTTAGTATCGTTTGATCGGGATGAACAATGAGTCAATCTATTTAGAATGCAGACTTGGAAGAGGGGAGCTAATCGAAATAAAGCCACTCACAAGTTTGTAAAGTAGGAGAGAAAAAGGAAGAGCTTTAAGACTCTGCACGAGCGTCGTTTACCCGATCACCTGCACGCACCAACAGACGATCAATATCCCCTGCTTCGGTCTCCAAGGTTCGATACAAAATGCGAAATCCTAAGAACGAAAGCAATGAAATCCATTAAAATCGTTCAAGAAAATATAACTCATAAAACCAACAAGAAAGCAACCAAGCGGCACGAAAATGGGCAAGAAAATCAACGCAACAGAAAGGCCCCTCTTGGCTCTGCCGCCGAGTCTTTCCTTGAGGCACGATCCGTTGAATATGGGACCTGATTCCAAAGAAATCAATCCATAACGAGGAAAGAATCTTGATTCAATCTGTCCCGATTGGACGGTCTTAAGTATTTCTTTGCCGCGCTCCCCGAATAGGGAGAACGGGGCATTACACATGTAGCCGCATACGTGCTCTGTGCGTTCTAATAAAGTCATTAATGCCTGATATGACTTTTCTATCGTATGGTATGACGTCGTCTTTCTCATACTTTTCGAAGCAGTCGGGGCCATAAGTGCTTAGATTGTAACCGTGGCAGACCCTTAGAGGCCGTGTCAGAGGGCATGTTATGCGACTCGGCTCTCTTTGTCTATCCAGGCCACATAGAAGATGACTATGGGCATATCTTCAACATGAGGATGCGGCATGCATATAAGCCGCATGACTATAGATTTTTTATGCTTCTATAATACCCCCTTCAAAGTTTTCAAAATGTTAAGTTTGAAATACTTTGAATAAAAAGTATGGTTAATCGCTTTTCGACCGCATAACTTAATGTGCCGCATATATACGTTGTCGCATAGGCACTTCTGACAGACTGTCAAGTCATTAATTTGAGTAGACTTGGTTCAATCTCCAAGGAGATCTCTTGGGATTCTGCGCCGTCAGGGGATAAAGTGGCCCAATAATCGAGGAGTCTCCATCATCCGTAGCTGTTACGGGGATCGAGACTACTTGGGATCTGAGCAGCCGCAGCCTTATCTTCAACCGCATGCTGCTGTTTATATATATGGGGGCAAAGGAGAGAAAAAAAATCCTTCTTTCCTTCTCTCATCCTCTTCTTCCTCTTCTTTTTACAGTTGTTCTTGTCATGGCTCTCAAAGTCATTCCCTCAGCTGCCGCCTCCACCAAGGGCAAGGCCTAGGCCAGCAAGGGGAAGGGTCGTGCCGCTGCGACGGACCCTCCGCCGTTCCCCGTCGAAGTTCAGCGGCCTGTCAAGGGTAGGTCATCGGGGAAGACGAAGTAAAGTTCTGAACACAGAGACACTTTTGCACAGTTGGACGCATCGATTTTTCTATGTGCCAACTTCTCACTACCGCATGGGTAGCTCGGCCGCATGGAAACTCGGTCGCATGACTACCTTTGTCACATAACTGGTCAAGCCGCATGACCCATCATGCCGTATGGTTTATTCGGCCGCATGGGTGACTATGTTGCATGATTGACTGTGCCACATGTATACTTCAGCCACATGGGCTTCTCGACAGCATATGTATCTAGGCCGTATATGCTGATTTTGATGATCTGACCATGTTGCTTTGTTTGATTTATAGTGACATTGCCCACTACACCCTCTGGCAAACTGGTCCTCGGGCAAAATGTGCTACCTTTAAACATGAATCTAAGGGACCTGGTTATAACTGTCCAGGATTAGATTGATAATGATCTTCCGCCTGGGAGATAGCAGAAGATTGGCGAGCAGAGTCCTTCCTTCCTACTGAGCTAGATAAATACAGGGGAGATCCTTGTCAGGGATAGCAGCGACACTTTTAAGAAGTCTTACTTCCTTTTTGGCGATGTCTTGGAGTCTTCTCAGTCTGGCATGGGTGCGACCAGAGAGAACTTATCATTTATGTTCCGCGAGACAGAGATGTCATTTCCTTTCTTTGAACATCCCCTCTCTTTATCAGACTTGAAGGTGATGATGGATCAACGATGGATGGACTGGAACTTGACCCTTGAACCACAAGAAGTGCTCATCGGTAATATCCGGTATGGTGTCGGAAAGAACAAGGGGGAGTTTTATAGCACGAAGGAGTCACCCTCGTACTTCTTGCTGGGACTGAAGCTTGGTCTTGTTGGAAGTGAACTGGGACAAAACCTCAGCATATACGCGACGGGCACCTTCCTTTAATGGGTCGCCAAGAAGGGAACTTACACCCCTGGACAGCTGCAAACTCTCGGCTGGGCTCATTATAATATTTTTTGGTGTCGTCTGACCCAGTATTTTATGAAGAAGTTTGAGCGGGAGCTTAGGATTGCATACTTTTTTTCGCTGTGAGGGGCACCTACTACGGTTTGGAGATAAAACGTCCCCTATTTGTTGCCCTGATGGAGCTGTACAATCATCATACAAGAACCTTTTTTATACCTGGCGGCGAGATAGGCCTAGATTTGCATGAGATGTATGTCGTCTCAAAGCTTCCTTGGGGCGACGAGCCCTTCGAAAAGTGTACCCCGAGCAATGAAAAAATTGAGGAGTTAGAAGCGAAAAACCCTGAGGTCCTGGAGGTGTACCAGGAACTGCTATGCCACCACGGCATTTGCCAGAGATCTTCGAAGAAGAGGAAGAAATCTATTAATGTAACGCCCCGCTCCGCGTCGACGTTATATATCAAGGTGAGTGGGCAGAACTTCGTTCTCTGATTCTTGCACGCCTTAATAATAACCTGAGTTTTTGTTTGTAATGTTTTCTTAAGAGAATGATAGAACCTGCCTTGCATGTTAATGAATGAACTCACCTAGCTTGTCTTTGAATCAATGTCTGCTTAATGAGAATCTTGAATCGCTTGCTTAGAATGCATGAACATGTTCACTATCGTCTATGCTTCGAGAGAACCATACTGTGCCTGAACGTGTTCAAGTGATAAGTCGGATTACCCCGCAACAACGATAACTATTCTGATGGTTCGTCTCGTCTGCATACTAGAGTTTATTTGATAGTGTTCCATGCATTCGCACGCGGTCGGACAATGGCTTTTGGTGGAGAGCTGAACTGCATGCGTCCATGCCACCATGGGTCACAGCTGCCATTAGTATCAGAGAAATGAGTCATTGGTATGCTGTTCCACCAGCTGCCGATCCAGAGATACTCGGGGACCGCCCTGCATATAGCTAAGTCATTGTGTTGGCTTGGATAGTGACTGCCCCTAAGATTGTGCATTGTGTGTCTAGCTTTGCATCTGACCCTGGAGTCGCACGAGACACGCTGCGCACACCCTGAAACATGAACGGTTTGCTTGCTTGCATATTCAATATGAAACTCTGTTTCCAAACATGTTTCCAAAAGCAATGTAATATGACTCTGCTAGAACTGCATGAAATGAACCTAGGTAAAACTAGAAAGATTACTAGTAATGTAATATTTTATAACATGATTACTTAGTGCCTGTTTGAGTGAATGCTTGTTTCTGTTCAGTTGTTTTATCTCACCAGTACTTGTATAAAGTGCTGACTCACCAACAGTTTACTTGCTCGCAGGTACTGGATCGTCCGAGGGAGCGATAGGCGTGCCACAGTCCCGAAGACCCGGAATCCTGGTTTCGATTGTTGCCCCGAGAATGCTATCGTATAAGGGGGCATAATGTATGGAACGAACGTGTGCCTTTGCTAAAGGAAACCCAAGTTGCCTCGATTGTCCCGAACGCTCAGTTGGCTAAATGCATTGCATTGCAACAAGTCCCTTTTCGCTGCTTACTCGATTGATGCGATGATAGCCAACTATCAACTTAAACGATTGGCCTTGCACGGGCGCAACCCCAGGCCCGTGCGGCATCACGTCCCCCGAAAGCTTGACTCGGGCCATTCGATTAGCTCCCCTTCCTCCCTCGTGCCCGCAGGACGGACACGGTGATTCGCGTCCGGCGCGCCGAGGCACGGTGATTCATGCCCGGTTCGTTAAATCCCGGCCGCACGGGGCGGGGCAGGGCGGAGCGGCGGCCCGGGCGGGACCGGGGCGTGACAGAATGGTATCAGAGCGGAATCGATTCTCTGGCCCAAAATCCGTTGCTATGACTCTGAGATATCGATATGGTTTTGCAAAGAGCGTTCCATACAATAAGTCCATAGATATTCTCAAAGTGCAAATGTTTTCTGAACTTGAATTGCTTGACTGTTTCGATTGAGTACGGCGAGGGACGGCACTATCGCTACTCGGGATATCGAGAAGTTTATCCTTGAAGTTTCGAGGACGAAACTTTTTGTTGGTTGGTAAGTATGTAACACCCCGCTCCGCGTCGACGTTATATATCAAGGTGAGTGGGCAGAACTTCGTTCTCTGATTCTTGCACGCCTTAATAATAACCTGAGTTTTTGCTTGCAATGTTTTCTTAAGAGAATGATAGAACCTGCCTTGCATGTTAATGAACGAACTCACCTAGCTTGTCTTTGAATCAATGTCTGCTTAACGAGAATCCTGAATCGCTTGCTTAGAATGCATAAACATGTTCACTATCGTCTATGCTTTGAGAGAACCATACTGTGCCTGAACGTGTTCAAGTGATAAGTCGGATTGCCCCGCAACAACGATAACTGTTCTGATGGTTCATCTCGTCTGCATACTAGAGTTTATTTGATAGTGTTCCATGCATTCGCACACGGTCGGACAATGGCTTTTGGTGGAGAGCTGAACTGCATGCGTCCATGCCACCATGGGTCACAGCTGCCATTAGCATCAGAGAAATGAGTCATTGGTATGCTGTTCCACCAGCTGCCGATCCAGAGATACTCGGGGACCGCCCTGCATATAGCTAAGTCATTGTGTTGGCTTGGATAGTGACTGCCCCTAAGATTGTGCATTGTGTGTCTAGCTTTGCATCTGACCCTAGAGTCGCACGAGATACGCTGCGCACACCCTGAAACATGAACGGTTTGCTTGCTTGCATATTCAATATGAAACTCTGTTTCCAAACATGTTTCCAAAAGTAATGTAATATGACTCTGCTAGAACTGCATGAAACGAACCTAGGTAAAACTAGAAAGATCACTAGTAATGTAATGTTTTATAACATGATTACTTAGTGCCTATTTGAGTGAATGCTTGTTTCTGTTCAGTTGTTTTATCTCACCAGTACTTGTATAAAGTGCTGACCCACCAACAGTTTACTTGCTCGCTGGTACTGGATCGTCCGAGGGAGCGATAGGCATGCCACAGTCCCGAAGACCCGAAATTTTGGTTTCGATTGTTGCCCCGAGAATGCTATCGTATAAGGGGGCATAATGTATGGAACGAATGTGTGCCTTTGCTAAAGGAAACCCAAGTTGCCTCGATTGTCCCGAACACTCAGTTGGCTAAATGCATTGCATTGTAACAAGTCCCTTTCCGCTGCTTACTCGATTGATGCGATGATAGCCAACTATCAACTTAAACGATTGGCCTTGCACGGGTGCAACCCCAGGCCCGTGCGGCATCACGTCCCCCGAAAGCTCAACTCGGGCCATTCGATTAGCTCCCCTTCCTCCCTCGCGCCCGCAGGACGGACGCGGTGATTCGCGTCCGTCGCACCGAGGCACGGTGATTCGTGCCCGGTTCGTTAAATCCCGGCCGCACGGGGCGGGGCAGGGCAGAGCGGCGGCCCGGGCGGGACCGAGGCATGACAATTAAGGGGTCTTCTCCCCATATCACAACTTGGACTCGCTACCTCTTCTCGGAGCAGAAGGAGTCCAATAAGGTTCATGTTCGGGCCCCCTGATCTAAGCAGGAAGTAACTGATTTCATCCAGGAGCAGAGGGAACTAGCCCCCGAGGGTGAGGAGGCTGGAGGTTCCTCGGAGGAGGAGAACGAACCTGTTAACGAGTTGAGTGGCCTCGAGAAGGAGCTCAGTTATTTTTACATGTATACCCACAAGTTATCCTTGAAGGTCATGTTGGTGGGTTATCTGATGCTCTGGTTGCGCAATTACATAGTCCCGGGCAGGTATAGCACGACAGAGCGGATCAGTCACACCCTTATTTTATCGGCTGTAAAGTTGGCCTTCGGCTACAAGATGGCCCTCCTACCTGCCATGGTGTGTTGCATCCATCGTGATCTCCGTACATTTGCTGCGATGTTCGAAGATCACCCTTGTAGAGGTTACTTTAATTGTATTAATCTTTCCTACCATTACTTGATGGGGTAGCTGCTCTTATATCACGGGTCTTTGATGAGCCCCGGGACTGGCGAAGACATGGTGGTTGCTGACGCCTTGATCCGCAAGTATCGGCTGATGAAGTGGAGATACGACATCGTCCCTGCTGGTAGGAGAGAGCTCTCTTTCATGAATGGCTGGACCTTCTTCATGTCCGAGCCAGAGTTTATCGACGATGAACAAAACATCATTCACTATGATGACGGGCCTCAAAGTCTGTCTGGCAGGCTCTTTCGTTGTCTCCAAGCCATCATTCCTTCCCACCTGGTGTACCAGAATAAGGCTACTTTTTTCATGGAGCCCTACTTTCCCAGCCGGTTCGCCCATAAATTTGGCTATGCTCAGCTTTTATTGGGCCACCCGAGTGCTTCCCTCGGATACAATAGCAGCTTGCTTGATGGAGCCAGGGCCTAGAGTTATTATAATGCAACCAGCACCACAGTTCAGTTTCAATTGCCAACGGCCGGGGTCATGCTAAGAATATTGTATACGACGGCGGCCAAGTATTATTGTATGACCAATGCCCCGCCGCCTAACTTTAACCCGGAGAGGAGTTATATCGAGGGCACCCAGCTAATGCCTCTTAAGGCAAAGGACCACAGAATGCCCAAGAAGGGTAAGGGGGTTGCTAGGCCCCTGCTTGCGGAGTTGGACACATCAACCGGTGAATAGGAGACGACGTCTCCTTCTGATGATCCTCCGGTTGTGAAGCACAAACTGAAGGTGAGGACCTAGCATGCTCGCTACTCCAAGAAGGCGAGGACCTATGTGGTCCCAGAGACAGGACCAGCGACGAAGACCAAGCCCCCAATGGAGGGGACCGCAAGCGGAGAGGTAGGACCCCTTGCACTAATGGTTCCTGAAGCAGGACCCTATTTAGATGCTATGGCGGTATCCATAAATCCTTTTAGTTTGATTCTTCCTGGTTCTCTTTATAACTATCTCTCTTCTGGTCTATATGGACATTTGCAGACACAGGAAAAAAGAGGTCGTCCCCGGCGGGCAACCGCTTCGGTGGTTTTCTGTACCGAATCGGAAGAGGAATATCCCCCAGAGTTCGATGTAGGTGTCTCAGAACCAGCACCTGAGGCTTTGGGGGCTCGGAGATTGGATGCAGTTTTGGCAGAGTAGCCTTATACCCCTTTGGAGCACATATTCGTGGACGACATAGAAGCCATGGGGACAGCTATGACATCGCTGGACGAGTTACAACCTACGCCGCCTCCCTCTGGTACTTCATTTTATAATTTGATGGGAGATCAGATTTTTTGGCTTCAACTCTTGATTCTTCGAGTAAAGTTGATTACCGATTACTCTGGTTCCGCAGACCCAATCCTTTCCTTGCAGACTGTGGATGTGGCCGTTGAGGAAAATATCGAAGAAGAATAAGGTAGTGGGCTTATTCGGAGGAGGTCTGGATCTCTCCTTCGTTCTTCTGGAGGTGGAGGATACCTTGCATGGACTGTCCAGAACCCCTTAGACATTACGGGTTCTTCTGGTACGGTAGCTGTTCCTTCAGCTGTTGTTGTCGGGGTCTCCATGGCGGAAGCTTCTCTGGATAGTGGGGAGATAAACCATCGTGATGAGGTTGTTCCCCCTCTTGAGGTTGCTATGTTATATCCCAAAGTCGTCGCGACGCGATCTAGGGATGGCGCACAAGAGGGATCCGATGTGGCGGGGCACCTCGCTACTTCTTTTCCCAGTCTTGGTAATACTCCAGCATCTGCGGCTTAGCTGTCGGGCATCCAAGCTCTTCGGGCGTCCATGAAAGATTGGCTCACAGATAGGACCGCTGGTAGCTCTTATACTATTATTACACCTTCGAGGTTTTTGAGAACCGTTGTGCCACCTGCTGCGCCTGTGGCCTCTTCTTCAATCCCGTCGCCCTTGACTCCGGCCACATTGGAGGAGATTGACGAAACCGTCAAACTTTTTTTTAAGAGCTTCCACCTATTTTTGAAGAAGGGGATCGAGGGTGTGTTAGAGCGCGACAAATACTTCTCCTGGGCAAGATACTTTGCTGAAGGCCAGGTCCATTCTCTGAGGGGTATCCTTGGCTTTGAGCAGATGGCCAACTTTCTGGGCCATAAACTGTAAGAGGTAGAGAGATGCCTAACAGAGCTGCAGCAGTATCAGCAGGCAGACATGGAAATGCTGATCTTCCTTGAATATAACGAGTTCTGAAAGAAGGTGGAGACAGAGAAGTCCTTTTTTTGCTTCGTCTATGGAGTTCCTGCAGCGTGATCTCCGAATTTTTCGGGAGAGGCATGACCGGCTGGGTGATCTCAGACAGGAGTACCTTTTTCGGCAAAAGGACCTGACCGAGCAGATTAAACGGCTCCAGATTAAGCTTGATGCAATAAAAATAGGCTGCGGGAGGCCCAGCAGGAGGAGGAGGCCATCTGTACTGAGGCAAGCCAAACAGAACAGAACACGACTGGTGTTGAGGTTCTGGTACAACAGCTAGAGGATAGACATGAGTCGTATGCTTGATACGAGGATCCGAAGATTATGGCCCAAGAAGTTGAGCGTCGGGCTCAGAGGTGCCTGGACGGCCATATTGCTCGTCTCCATGAGCGGATAGCGGAGTTATGCTCTGACTCATAGCACCAATAGTTTTATTGCCTTTTTGTACCTCCATTTTGTCCTCGGGCTTGGGGTCTTGATAATCCCCAAAAAAAAATTTAATCTCTCCTTGTGGAGAAAAATAAAAGATACTTTCTCTGTTTTGCTATTCATTTGTGTCAGCTTTGGGTATTGTACTAGAGGTAATATGAATATAGTACAATATCGTAACTTTTTAAGGATATCCCGCTTGGGAATCTCTGGTGGACTTATTACTTCCTGCGCACTATGGTGCAAGTAATAAGTTCAAAAATAGGGTTTTCCAGGTGGCAAGTTTGGTGGACTTAACACCATTGGCATACTTAAATTTAAGTACAAGTGATAAGTTGAGACGGTAATTGATATCAGAGGTACTGTGGACGTGATGATCGATAACCAACCCGAAAAGTTTGCTCAGAGGTGCAAAGGACATGGCAAATCCTACTGGAGAATTTTTGGTGGACTTATTACTTCTTGCGCACGAGAGTGCAAGTAATAAGTTTGAAGTAGGACTTGCCAAAGGTGTCAAGTTTGGTGGAATTAACACCATTGGCGTACTTAAATTTAAGTACAGGTGATAAGTTGAGACGATGATCGATATCAGAGGTATTGTGGATGTGATGATCGTTAGCCAACCCTAAAGGTTTGCTTAGAGGTACGAGGCTATGGTAGACTCTCGGGGGAGGATGTGAGGACGATAGCTCAGAGGCGACGTAGACGTGAACTAATTAATGACCATACCGAGAGGTTAGGTATGGTCCTGAGGACATCCCACTGGGGGATTTTTTGTGGACCTATTACCCTGTTGCGCACTTGGAATGCGAGTAATAGATTCGAAATAAACCCTATCAAAGGTAATATGGACGTGATAGATTTTATGGATTTTAAGGACATCCTACCGGGAGATTTTTGGTGGTCCTATTACCCTTTTGTGCACTTGGGGGTGCGAGTAATAGATTCGAAACAAACCCTATTAGAGGTAATATGGACGTGATAGATTTTGTGGACCCATTACTTTTTGCGTACGTTAGTGCAAGTAATAGGTTTGAGACAAGCCTTGCCAGAGGTAATATGGACGTGGCAGTTTTTGTGGACTTAACACCGTGGGCATACTCCGGATTGGATACGGGTGATAAGTTGGAAGACAATCGATATCTGAGGTAATATGGACATGATGATCGATGGTTAAGGCCAAAAAGTTTGCTCATAGGTAATATGGATATGGCAGACTCTTGGGTTATGGACTTATTACTTATGGCGTACCTTTAGTACGGATAATAAGCTAAAATGACTAGTACTATCAGGGGTTATGTGTACGTGATAGCAGCAAAATTAAAGTGCAAAACTTTACTCAGAGGTGATATGGACATGAAAAAGTTCTGAAAATATCTTACTCAGAGGTAATATGGACATGGTAAGATATGATTTTATGGGGATAGTGGAGAGACGTAGTTCAGAGGTAATATGAACATGAACTGACTTTTTCTCTGCTGGGGAAAAAGAAAATTAGTTTAGAGGTAATACGAACTTGAACTATTTGTTTCTATTGCGGGCATCCCACCGGGGTTTTTTTTGGTGGACCTATTACTTTTTGTGCACGAGAGTACAAATAATAAGTTCGAGATAAAACCCTATCAGAAGTAATAGGGTCATGATAGGTTTTGTGGGCCTATTACTTTTTTGTGCATGTTAGTGCAAGTAATAGGTTTGAGACAAGCCCTGCCAGCAGTAATATGAACGTGGTAGTTTTTGTGGACTTAACACCGCTGGTGTACCTTGGTGAGTACGGGTGATAAGTGGAGATGACAACCGATATCATAGGTAATATGGACGTGATGATCGATAGCCAAAACTGTAAAACCCCTAATCCTAAAAATCGTATTTACCTTTTTAATTAATTATTAATTAAATTATAGTAACTATGAGCTAATTAGAGGAAATAGATTTTATTTAATTTGTATTTTAGGTGTTTGTGCATTTAGGGGATTTATGGAGCCACAATAAAAATTTTCTAATTTATTTCATGTAGGAGACCCTGTGGACAGCTGAGTAGGTTTATTGTATGCACTAAAATAATTTTTTAGAATTTTATATATATATATATATATATATATATATGATTTAGTAAATAGAAAATAGAATTATAAAAGAAAAAAAAGAATTAAAATTCCCTAATGGATCCTACCCGTTAGCCTTAAACTACCCAAACCCCACCCTAACTATCTATCCTACCCGCCCGCTAGTGTAAATGACAGCAGCGCCCAAAACTCAACCCGCACAGTACGAGCCCCCCTCCCCCCCCCCCCGCGTTCACAATCCAGTATATATATATATATATCTCCTCTCCAAAACCTAACCTTAAACTCATATCTCTCATCAACCCAGCGCCACCCTCAGCCTCGACCGCCGTCCAGTCCCGACCAGAGCAGCCTCGAACCATCGCCGGAGTTCCCCCGCGCAACCGCTCGTATGGCGTGACGCGCACAACCGCAACTGCAGTTTGGACAGCGAAGTACTTGTGTTCACGTACCGTTTTCTGTCACCTCGCTCAACCAAACTTGACCCCGTCTTCACCGGTACGTTCACCACCTAACCCCCTTCAATATCTGTATGTTAGTTGACCTCGAACAGCACGTAACCCTAGGCAAAAATAGCGTCCAAGTTGACGAAAAAAGACAACTTTTGGATATCGCAGAAAACTGCGGTAACTACCTATGTTCCCGAATTCGTATCTTCCACCACAGAGATCCGAATTCAATTTTTCTTTTTTATATACGGAGATCACTTGACCTAGTTTAATTTCTGTTATTTATATTAATTTATTAACTGTTGTATGTAGAATTAAACTAGTTAGAAAATCCCAAAAATATACTTTTTCAAAATTTCAAAAATTGCGATACGGAGCACGCCCCGTCGTGTACCAAGTGTACCAAAAGGTGCGCACAGCATACCCGAACATGAGAGATTTCGTGAAAACTGATTTGGACGCGTGTGCGCGTCAGAATCAGCCCGTATCCACAGCAAATCTTTCGTATCGCAACTTTTACAAAAGCCCTGCGCATTTTGTGCATGCTCATCAGAATATGACAAAACTTATGCCACTGGACTCGTGGTATCGCGCTGGTCCTATGACCCAATTTTTACGCAATTCTGAGATAGTTGACCAAGTCGCCAATTGGCGGGCCCCACGGTTGACTTTTTGGGCAAAATTATGTTCGGCTCACCGAAATCCATATTTGGACATACCGTTGAGTTTGTACTGACTTTTAGAGTTCGTTTGACCTATAATTTGTCCTATTTAGAGACCTTTACCCCTGGCACACTTTTTGGTGCAAAGTGGCCCACATGTGGAGCCCGTTTTGATCCGAAATTACCGTTTTGCCCCTGTGTCCAAATTGGACGAAAGGGTAGTGTTTTCTAGCTATCTCACTTATTTTGGAAATGTTGGTGATGTTTATTTCAGCATCCGAAGAAGTTTATTCTGAGGCTGTAGCTTCTGATCTTGTGTGCTTGACTTCTGGACATTACACCTTGCAGCTTTCTTACCAGGCAAGATACCTTGCCAAATTATTTACAGTACTTTTGCATGCTATTTATATTTCTGTATATACATTGCTTTTCTGTATATTTATTGCATGTGTAGTTTCTTTCAGTCATTACTATATATTAGATATGTTGACACACACTTGACACTTAGTATCATGAGAGGACAATCATTAGGCGTATGGGCTTTTAACCACTCTAGTAAACCATAGTATATAGCTTGCACTACGGGAGTGTGTCGCGCTGGTCGCTACCCCCGCGGTATGTCAATTTATGGAGTCTCGCTGGTCGCTACCCCCGCGGTATATCAATTTCTGATGTCCACTGACGGGTGTGTGAGTTGTGAGGTTTAGATCAAGTAGCCTACCCTTGCCCATACGTCAAAAAGTTGTCCTCATTTGCATTCATATAGATTGTCTTGTACAGCGTACTTATATATTTTTAAACATTATGCATGCTTACTGTATGCAAATTGGCTTGCTTCTATGTATCTTGTTACGTCCCTCTGAGGACTTGGTACCTTTCCAAGTGTAGATGTTCATGACTATTCGCAGGAGCATGGATCGGGACTCACCACTTATCTCTTTCGAGGAGGCCTTACTTTCTGAGCATCCTTGATTATCTCTAGTGATGGATCTTCTTAGCTGATACACTTCTATCATCATTTAATTTATATTGGAGATTTACTCTTCTCTCTTATTTTAGTATTGATATAGTCATTGGTAGTGGATTTGTCTCTACCCGACTATTAGTTTTGGATTATTCAGACTTATTATTCTAGTTTAGCTATTTCATTTTTGTGACTTGTTGTGTGGATGAGATTTAGTATATCTGTGACTTGTGACCATATATATACCACATGTGAGTTTATATTCATATTACAGAGTACGTGTGTATTATGGTATCCATATATTGGAGTTGCCATATACATACGGCTGGCTGGCATGCTTACGTGTTCCTAGTCCTACATATTTTGGGACTGGAGCGTGACATATTTTTGTGGTGGCCCATGCAGATCGAGAGCATTTTGTCTCGGTTACGTTACTGTACCGAGCAAGCCTGCGCATAGGTTTAGAATCTAGGATCTCATCCACTTAATTATCACCTCCCTTGATTTTATTTCACATTCTCATTTGATTGCTTGCATTGCATCTTGCCTGATCTCTTTTCAACGTCAATCTTCTCTCGTGCTTGATAGAGGTTAGGAAGATGGCTTGTACTAGGTATATACCCTCTAGTATTTAATAACACTATTAGTTAAATTATTCTAAGCTGGATAGTATGCCTCATAACCTAGTAACACATAGTCCTGTTGACTCATTAATGAAGTATAAATTAATGACACCAACTATAGACTTGCATAAGAAGATAGTGTTTACCCAGACTGTAGAACTTAGAGGCCCATAAACCCATTTGGTTGACTAGAGACCTTGACAAGGAGTTATTATGAAAACTGTAGAGACACAACACCGATCTTCTTGATGAACTTAGATTATTCTGTACCTTCCTCCATCATAATCAAGCGTACTTATATTTTTACTACCTCGACTTATGCTGCTATTATAGCCTAGTTTTGCAAGCTTATTCTTTTATTGAGCTTGTTCATGACATATGTATTATTGGGGGCCCACACTAATATATTATCTAAATCAGAATCGGTGTATTATGGTCTGATCAACCGTAGTGCACTTGGTTCGCTCTTTGTATCACTACTTTATGTGGATTGAGATATAGTTGACTCACTTATTAGACGAATATACTTGCCCTCTAGACTGGTCAGAGCATATCATGTCAGGTACGTAACTGTTTTAATATGAACATGCATATAGGAATTTACCAAAATAAGATTTTAATCAACAACTGCCTTGGCAACTCCCTTTCAAAAGTTTCTAATCCCTTTGAATCTCGTACTTGTATTCTATCCTCTCCTCCTTGAAATTCTTTATTGTTGATTTTCGTCTTCCCCTATTTCGGAAAGATGAACGTTTGTGCTTAGTATAAGTTGATACACGGATAGTACCAGATATACTCCATAGGCCAAGCACTCATGATGACAAACAAGAGAGCGCAGGCACAGAAAGCCGTAGATATAGGTACGACCTTAGTTATATATGTCATTTCATACCCATGACCCCATTGTGACATGAGATCCTAGGTGCATAATAGCCGTAGAATTATATATATGAAAGTTTAGCAGTTATGAGGATGTGTTGATATCCTAACTAGATGGCATATCCACGAAGCTAATAGATGACGCTAGTAGCAGTAGTAGTATTCTCCTCCTATCAACGTCTCGTCCCCTTGGGTGGCTCATCTTCTCTTTTATATCCATTCCTTATATCGTGCTTAATTCTTCCTATTATAGTCATATATTTTTGTGCCATTATGAATTGTTTGATTACTTCGACCCCACCCTTAGTTTTGATAGTTAAAACATAAATGTATTAGTAATGATTAATAACTAAATGATGAGTTAATAATAATAACCCTTATGTATATGCACTATAGCAATATATGTATTCTTTTATTAATTTAACCCTTAAGTAGTATCATTTAGCCCAATAGGAATCTGTTAAATTGTTTGAAATAGTTCATACTCCTAATAGTTTTTAGTCAAGACCTTAATTGCTACCCTAAAACCTAGACTAAACCTAGGAAGAGTTGAATGCACTTGTTACGAACTGACAACTGTGACAAATCACTGGCAAAGTAGCGACAGCTACAGCTTGACCGTTGTAGTAGAGTAGTCGAAGTATTTGCCGACATATTGGTCAGGTGGCATGGCAGTATTAGGCTATGATACTTGACAGTTACAAAGAAGAATCATGGTTGTGAGATTCAACACAAGTACCCCAAGATACTTGACCCAATATATATATTCGCCTTATAACCTAGACAATAGCCTCAAGAGACTGTGACTACTAGTAGAACTCTTGTAAGTTGGGTAGTGTAGATGAGTTAGAAATAGAATAATATATGGACAATAAATAGGGAAGTGTTAGAATGACAGACCATGACTTTAGGAAGCACTGCTAGATAGCAATATAGTATAATAGCTATAGTGATTATTATGATAATGGGTTAGTGTCAATTTCGAGGACGAAATTTTTGTAAGTTGGGTAGAATGTAAAACCCCTAATCCTAAAAATCGTATTTACCTTTTTAATTAATTATTAATTAAATTGTAGTAACTATGAGCTAATTAGAGGAAATAGATTTTATTTAATTTATATTTTAGGTGTTTGTGCATTTAGGGGATTTATGGAGCCACTATAAATTTTTTCTAATTTATTTCATATAGGAGACCCTGTTGACAGCTGAGTAGATTTATTGTATGCACTAAAATAATTTTTTAGAATTTTATATGTGTGTGTGTGTGTGTGTGTATATATATATATATATATATATGATTTAGTAAATAGAAAATAGAATTATAAAATAAAAAATTTTAAAATTCCCTAATGGATCCTACCCGTTAGCCTTAAACTACCCAAACCCCACCCTAACTATCTATCCTACCCGCCCGCTAATGTAAATGACAGCAGTGCCCAAAACTCAACCCCCACAGTACGAGCCCCCCCCCCCCCGCCTGCTTTCACAATCCAGTATATATATATATCCTCTCCAAAACCTAACCCTAAAACTCAAATCTCTCATCAACCCAGTGCCACCCTCAGCCTCGACCGCCGCCCAGTCTCGACCAGAGTAGCCTCGAAGCACCGCCGGAGTTCCCCCACGCAATCGCTCTTACGGCGTGACGCGCACAACCGCAACTGCAGTTTGGAGAGCGAAGTACTTGTGTTCACGTGCTGTTTTCCGTCACCTCGCTTAACCAAACTCGATCCCGTCTTCACCGGTACGTTCATCACCTAATCCCCTTCAATATATGTATGTTAGTTGACCTCGAATAGCGCGTAACCCTAGGCGAAAATAACGTCCAAGTTGACGGAAAAAGATAACTTTTGGGTATCACAGAAAACTGCGGTAACTACCTATGTTCCCGGATTCGTATCTCCTACCACGGAGATCCGAATTCGATTTTTCTTTTTGGTATACGGAGACCACTTGACCTAGTTTAATTTTTGTTATTTACATTAATTTATTAGCTGTTGTATGTAGAATTAAACCAGTTAGAAAATCCCAAAAATATACTTTTTCAGATTTCTAAAAATTATGATACGGAGCGTGCCCCGCCAAACGGGACCGCCCCGTCGTGTACCAAGTGTACCAAAAGGTGCGCACAGCATATCCGGACGTGTAAGATTTTATGAAAACTGATTTGGACGCGTGTGCGCGTCAGAATCAGCTCGTATCCGCAGCAAATCTCCCGTGTCGCAACCTTTGCAAAAGCCCTGCGCATTTTGTGCACGCTCATCAGAATGCGATAAAACTTACGCCACTGGACTCGTGGTGTCGCGCTGGTCATGTAACCCAATTTTTACGTAATTCTGAGACAGTTGACCAAGTCGCCAATTGGCGGGCCCTACGGTTGACTTTTTGGACAGAAATTGTGTTCGGCTCACCGGAATCCATATTTGGACATACCGTTGAGTTCGTACTGACTTTTAGAGTTCGTTTGACCTATAATTTGTCCAATTTAGAGACCTTTACCCCTGGCACACTTTTTGGTACAAAGTGGCTCGCTTTGATTCAAAATTATCGTTTTGCCCCTGTGTCCAAATTGGACGAAAGGGTAGTATTTTCTAGCTATCTCGCTTATTCTGGGAACGTTGGTAATGTTTATTTCAGCATCTCGAGACGTTCATTCTGAGACCGTAGCTTCTGATCCTGTGTGCTTGACTTCCGGATATTACACCTTGCAGCTTTCTTACCAAGCAAGATACCTTGCCAAATTGTTTACAGTACTTTTACATGCTATTTATATTTCTGTATATGCATTACATTTCTGTATATTTATTGCATGTCTATATATTTATTGCATGTGTAGTTTCTTTCAGTCATTACTATATATTAGATATGTTGACACACACTTGACACTTAGTATCATGAGAGGACAATCATTAGGCGTATGGGCTTTTAGCCACTCTGGTAAACCGTAGTATATAGCTCGCACTACGGGAGTGTGTCGCGCTGGTCGCTACCCCAGCGGTATATCGATTTCTGGAGTCTCGCTGGTCGCTACCCCCGCGGTATGTCGATTTCTGATGTCCACAGACTGGTGTGTGATTTGTGAGATTTAGATCGAGTATCCTACCCTTGCCCATACATCAAAAAGTTGTCCTCATTTGTATTCATATAGATTGTCTTGTACAGCGTACTTATATATTTTCAAATATTATGCATGTTTACTGTATGCAAATTGGCTTACTTCTATGTATCTTGTTACGTCCCTCTAAGGACCTGGTACCTTTCCAGGTGTAGATGTTCATGACTATTCGCAGGAGCATGGATCAGGACTCACCACTTATCTCTTCCGAGGAGGCCTTACTTTCTGAGCATCCTTGATTATCTCTAGTGATGGATCTTCTTAGCTGATATACTTCTATCATCATCTTAATTTATATTGGAGATTTACTCTTCTTTCTTATTTTAGTATTGATATAGTCATTGGTAGTGGATTTGTCTCCACCCGACTATTAGTTTTGGATTATTCAGACTCATTATTCTAGTTTAGCTATTTCATTTTTATGACTTGTTGTGTGGATGAGATTTAGTATATCTGTGACTTGTGACCATATATATACCATATGTGAGTTTATATTCATATTACAGCGTACGTGTGTATTATGGTATCCATATATTGGAGTTGCCATATACATACGGCTGTCATGCTTACGTGTTCCTAGTCCTACGTATTTTGGGACTGGGGCGTGACAAAACCCGAGAGTTTTTTTAGAGGTCACTTGGATAGGATAAACTCAGCCGAGAAGAAATGCTAGGACAGCAGTTCAGAGATAATATTGACATGAAATAATGTCCAAAAAACTCACTGAGGAGTGATTTATTGAGTGTGGTCTATACGAACATGAAGACAGACCTGAAGGTTGCTCCACTAGAAAGATTTATGGGGCAATAATTCAGAGGTGATATGGACATTGCTAGCATTTAAAGAGATTGGTTTTTGAGTAGTTGTTGCGGGAATGTGCGAGTAGTCTTGAGGACTGCTCCGCTGGAGAGATTTTGAGGATCCGTCATCCATTGCATATCCGGGACTCCTGGATTTAGATGATGGGTTTGTAAAGAAGGGAAAAATGTTGCACATAGGTACTTGTTGGGGGTGAAGAACCTAGAGTTGATTTGTACCTCTGGGTTATCCCACTGGGGATGAGGGGAGTATAAGTCTAGTTTAGATATAGTACTTTCTTTTAGGAACTTGTCGTCGATAGGCATCATGAGCAAGTCGCCATTAGGTTTTCCTAGCTGGTATGCGCCGTTGGGAAACACGATTTCCATAATGGACGGGCCCTCCCATTTAGGTTAAAATTTATTGGACGTCTTGTGAGTTATGGCGCGTGCAAGCATCTCCATATCCTAGCCCTCTGCTAGTGCTATTATAAAAACTGTCGGACTATAAAGGAATGCGCCGTCATTTACCAAAGTTCAGACCTTTAGCTTTTTGGAGGTCGTATCCCATCTTCGACATGAGACGGAGTGATTGTTGGCTGTAGTGATGGACTGAGGCAGCTCATCATTTATTGTATTGAATACTATTGATGACTCAGCCTGCACCAAATAAGGCGCTCTGTGCATAGGAATACTACCGTGTATACATGAGGGAGTTGGCTGAGTTGTGCGCGTAGGATCACTGTCACGTGCATACGTTTATTTATTAGGTCAAGGACCATTGCTTGCTGCACATTTTTGTATATTGCAGAGGGGAACACTGTCTGTTGCCCGCAAGGATTTGTTACGATGAGAAGAACTATCGTGTGCACATGGAGGTTAATACTCCCTTGCGCTGAAGACTTGCTTGGATGCGTACAATAGAGCACTGCCTATCATACGCCATTGTTGATGAGTCATACAAGACTTAGTTTTTGTGCATGGGAAGACTTTTCGAGCTGCGCTGAGCATCCGAAGTCTATAATTGGTGCTTTATAAGGAAATGATCCTGCGGGTTGGCCTACATTACTTTTCCTTTGACCTGGTCATTGACAGTGCTATTTGTTGTGCCAGCCTTTGAGCAGTGACCTCACCTCTTGGGGTAGTAAATGATACCAAGCCTGCTACTCGGTCGCGAGCTGGCGGGAGGTAGACAACTTTCTTGTTTTCCTGGGCTGGGACCACTCCGCCTTGGGCTTCCGTCATTGGAAAGTTACCAAATTGGAGGGATACTATGTTCATAATGGCCGTCTTATCCTAAAAGTCGAGGATGAGCTTATTGGAATTGATCAATTATTGGATACGTCTCTTCAACACAGAGTAGTCTCTGGTTAGATGATGAATGTACCGATGAAAGAGGCAATATTTTAGGTTATCGACCTTGTCAGCCTCTTCAGGGCACCTGATGTTGGGTAGCCAAAGTTTGTTTCCCTTCCTCAGTATATTAAAGATCTCAATGATGTCATCATCATTGAAGGAGAAAGTTCCCTTTGGCTTTGGGGATTCCAGTACCTGAGTCGTACGGTCCTTCGGGAAGAATGGTAGTTTTGCATCATTTTCGGACTTGGAGGAAATTTTACCCCCAGTTTTGGATATTGCTCTCTTTTATCGAGGGAGGCTACCCGCAGACATATCATTGTCTGGTTCTTAGGAATCACTGTCTTTACCGCATGACAGGTTGGCATGGGTCACCAGAAGATTGCTACCCCGGCTTGCAGAGTTACTACGGGCCCTGACGGCAGCAAGGCCATGTTTGCCTTGATCTCCAAGATTTTTTGGACCAGAGTCTGCATTATGGCACTCATGGTGTGCCTCATTGCCTCAAGAGTATCGAGACATTGACGATCGCCGATCCCTTTGGTCTTCGGTTCCTGAGTCGCACTGTCTTGAGAGAAGACGGGCATGGTTGCATCGTCTTCAGACTCAAAGGAGATGCTACTCCCAACTCCAGATGATGCTCTGGCTATTCGAGGGTGATTACCCCCAAGCATGTCATTGTCTGTTCCTTGGGAGTTATAGTCTTCAGGGAAGGTAGGTACCATCGCACCATCTTTCGATTCCGAAGGATTGCTACCCCCAGCCTTATAGGCTCTAGGAAACCCGGCATCTGACCCTTGAGATTCACTATCCCCCCGGAATATCGGGTTATCGCGTACGTCCAGGGGGACACTACCCCCAGCTTGGACCACCCCCAGAGGTTTTGAGGAAGAACTACCCCCAGGGGCTGACGGCTTCTTCCTTGAGCGGGTGCCTTAGAAGACGTCTTCCGCAGGTGCCATCGCCAGCCCTCCAGAAAATCGCCTTCGCGATGCAGTAGTAGAGAGCATCGGACTGGAGGTGTTTGACTGCTTTCTCCCCTTGGCGGTGGGAAGCTTTCCAGTTGAGTAGCATGAGGCGAAGGGCAACTCCTCATCCTCTGATATTTGTACCTGATCTTCGGGTTGCTGTCGGGTAGGTGCTTTTCGATGCATTCGCTGGAAGGCCGACTGCCTGTCTATGAGTATTGTTGTTTTATTGTAGCAGCAGTTGATAATAATGTTGGCACAATTATACCTCGGAGATGGTACGTCGCATGTCATAGTTGTTTCTCTTGCTTTGCGTTTGTGAGTAATCATATCACGCAAATCATGCGGAGGGTATTTTACCTTTGCATCCTCTTTGTGATTCTGGGTATCCTGGGCACACGGATGCACAGGTGTTGTGTTTGCTCCCTGGCCTGGGGTTCGTATACTAACTTGCCCCGAGGTACTGGTGGAAGACTTTTGAGACTGACCCTGTCTATTGGTCCCTGTGGGCTGGACGCATGGGTCAGTCCTATACAACTTTCCGTCAGAGGATCGCGTAATAAATAGTAATTCATGTTGGAGGTCGGTCGTATGAGCAGTTGCTTGAGCTTGACGTGTTCGCACTGCCCTGGACTTCTTCAGCTTAGCTATCGCAGGCGCGTAGTATGGAGAGTCCAGTTTTGGGTTTTCACCATTCTCAGTGGGTCGCATAGGATCTGCGTCACATGAGATACGGTAAAAAATAGAGGTTCTGTTGCTATTGGTGCCGGATGCGGCCTGCCGTCTGTGGTTGTGAGTTGATGTCACATGGGCAGTCTTATGCGGCCTCCCCCTTGGCCGCATAAAAGCTATATTAGCACCAGGACATCTAGTATCATAGTGTTTTCCTCTGCCAGAGTCTGGGTGCTGAACAGTCTCTGCATCAGCCCGGGATGCCGTATAGATGTAGACGTTATGGGTGTTCGTCCGATGACCATCATGGGCAATAACGTGAGAGGCTGGAAGCGTCTGCTCCGTAGCTAGGTGGGGTGCAGCAGCCTTGGCCACCCACATTCTGCGGTTCTTCGAGTGGGGAGCACCCTTTTGGTTGGAAGAGGTTGCCGCATAGACAGTGGCCGCATAATGTGCGGTCCCTGCCGCTGGAAGAGATACGGGGAGCGCATGCTCTGCAGTTGGGTGAGGCGCAGAGGCCTTTACTACCCATATCCTACGGGTCTTCTTGGGTTTTGTTTGCCTCAGAAAATGGCATGCGTTGTCCCTGGAGAGCATGTCCTCGAACACTTAATAGTCGAAGGAGACCACCAGCATCTTTTGTGTCGAGCCGAGCATGGCCGCATCAGGCTGTGTCACCGACTTCTCAATAGAGGAGAAGGAAGTCCCCAGCAGAGTCACCACCGTATTTGTCATTTAATATCAAAACGAGAACTGGGAGAACTAGATTTGATTAACTAACTAAAAGAGTACAAAGAAGAGTCCTAGGAGACAATATAAATACAAATTTATTTTATGGGGGTGACGATGGAGGGTTAGGAGTGTAGCAACTCTCTTTACTCCATAGACAATCTGATACAGAAGCTCTTCTCTCTCCTTTGAGTGTTGATTCACAGATAGCCAGCTAGCCTCTTGTTTCTTGGTCCAGTCTTTCTCTGAAATAGAAAAAGTTGACCTTTAAAACGTTCAAGTTGCTCCTATTTATAGCCATCGTGCTGATGGACTATGGGTGTCGCATATGCCTCTGTTTGTTGGCCGCATAAGGCTCTTCCAACAGAATACGGTTGCAACTATTGTCTCAAGCCAAGGGCAGATTGCTACGTGGCCTTTATTGAGATATGCTGTTGATGAAATTTCGGGGTTGTTATAAACCAATTATGGGCATGAGTTGGTCTGCTGGACACGTAGTCGGCACCAACTGTGCGAAGATCTCTTTAGTTAAAATAGGAAGATCTTATAGCTAGAGGCCACATGTCAACTAGGCCGCATGTTTGATGAGGCCGCATGGGTCATGTAGCTGCATACGTGCTTTCGTTTGGGCCTTGGTCGAATGGACACTCTGGCCGCATATTGGATAGGCCTCATGGGTCATGTGGATGCATACGTACTCTCGTGGTCGACTGAATACTCTGGCTGCATGTTGGCGAGGCCACATGGGTCATGAAGCCGCATACGTGCTCTGTGCGTTCTGACGAAGTCATTAATGCCTGACGTAACTTTTCTGTCGGATGGTATGTCGTCGTCTCTCTCACACTTTTTGAGGCAGTCAAGGCCATAAGTGCTTAGATTGGAACTGTGGCTGGCCCTTGGAGGCTATGTCAGAGGGCATATTATGTGACTCGGCTCTCTTTGTTTGTCCAGGCCGCATGGGGGATGACTATGGGCCTGTCTTCAGCATGAGGATGCGGCCTGCATATAAGCCGCATGACTATAATTTTTTATGCTTCAATAGAGGGTACGATAATCCACACATAATCTTGACGTGCCATCCTTTTTTTTTCACAAGTAGCATTGGGGCTCCCCAAGGCGATCCACTAGCATGAATGAATCTCTTGGTTCTTAATTCTTCTATCATCCGGTACAAGACTTCTAACACTAAAGGCGCCATCCTGTAGACTCTCTCTGACACTGGTGTTGTTCCTGGAAGTAGATCAATGGTAAAATCGATCTCCCTTACTGGTGGCATCCTAAAATTTCTTTTGAGAATACATCAGGGAATCCGCTAACTACTCTGGGAAATTATACTTCCTCTGTTACTATCATTCTCAAGGTTGCTGGTGAAGACTCCATCTCACCTCTAGAAAATGAGAATTCTTCTTCTCGGGGAATATAAAAAATAACCTTGCCATTATGGCAATCTATCGTTGCGTATCGGGCACTCAACCAATCTATGCCTAAGATGACATCATAATCACTTATAGGAAATTCTATCAATCTAGCGGGAAACTCTCGCCCGCACAATATAATTCGACACGAGACATAAACTCTATCGACTCCCACGATACCGTTACCAGTAGGTATATTGCGTCTTACTGATAAGGACTTAGGTTTTAATCCAACTCGTGTCGCAAATCATACAGACATAAAAGAATGTGATGCACCTGAATAAAAAAATACTAGAGCTGAATGGGAGTTAACGAGAATGGTACCTACAGCCACTTCCCCCTAAGCTAACTGCTCTTTCACAGTGAGTGCCATCGCCTGACCTCGTCTTCTAGGTGCTGGTCCTCTCTGCTGCGGACCTCCTTGCCTGGCATGTACTTGAGCTTGGGCCTGCACATACTACTGTGGCCTCTATTGTTGGAATACTTGAGATTATGTCGGCAAAGGCCTCTGATTCTGGTGTTGCTGAACCGGCACTGGTGCCCTATATTACGGTCCTGCCGGAGAAGATAAAGATGAACTAGCTCTGTGTGGGCAAGATCCCACTCTGTGTCCTAGATCTCCATAAGCTAAGCACAACCCTTGTGCTATGCAACATTCATAAAATACATGCCCAGGCTTTCCACAATGAGAACACCCTGTTGAAGAAGTTGTCCTTTGCTGTTGAGTTCGGGTTGGGGTTGTTTGTTGAATTAAGGTTGTCAAAACTGGCCTCCTAGGAGATCCGATGGTTAAAGCCCTAATTGTCGGGGCTAGTGCTGAAGACTGTGTGTAAGAACCTCATAATGTGTGGGTCCTCTTTCGTCCCCCAGTCCTGTCCATGATTCTCTGGGAGGTATACTCATGCCTCCTTGCTGCTCTTAACACAACATCAAAAGTCTGGAACTCATGATGTTCTACTGCCAATATGATCTCCAGGTGAAGTCCCTGCTGGAGCCTTCTTGCTCGATCTAATTCGGTTGCCACCAAGGTGGGAGCAAACCGACTAAGTCTGCCTAACTCTGTCGCATAGTCGTCGATAGTCCTGTCCATCTGCTTTAAGTTGTTAAACCTTTGTTGCAAGTCATAACCCGATACTACGTCAAAATATCTGGTCCGAAACCTTTCACTGAAGACAGTCCAAGGGACGGGTACTGTTAGTGAAATCATCTGAGTTGCCCACCAGTCTTGGGTTAAGTCTAGCAATTATAGTCATACCACTGACACTTGCTCTCTAACCGGTACTCTAGATGTCTCTAGGATAGCTTATGTGTCCTGAATCCATGCATCTGATGCAATTGTGTCCTCGGTGCTATAGAAATACAAGGGTTGGAGGTGCTTGAAGTTGCTTACTGAGTTATTGGCATGATGTCCGCCTCTTTCCAAAGCCCCTTGTATTGACTCAATGATTACTTCCTCTCGACGTCCTTGAGATGCCAACAATTCTTGAAGGATACCAATTAGCACATTATTTTCCCCTCCTGCATCAGGTGCTGGTTGCATGGAAGGTACTGGTTGGATCTGGGGTTCCTCATTTTGAGCTGCTCTGGACCCGACCCCAGAATGCTGAGGCTGAACTTCAAGGGTTTGCTGGGCATCGGGATATTGTTCTGCTACTAGAGGAACTCGGGCTGGATAATCAAAAGGACCAGGAATAATGTTCCTGAAATATAAAGGACACAAGGATCAACAAAGGGATGGACATAATTGATCGAGGATCAAGGCAGATATTGATCAAGATTTCAAGGATATATATTTGACCCTTGGAAGAGGTCAAGAAGTAACATGATTGAGACATCTAACATATCTGGTAAACCCTCCCATATTTTTGAATTTTCAGACCTGTATGGGCTACCACTTAAACTGTGTTACGACCAGAACCAAAATACTAGAGAGTAGAGGCGGACAAAGCCAACTACGTACACCAGAGTACTAATACTCCGAGATACGGTCACGGCTGTCTAGACATGTGAGGTTTTACTCTACAGTCCAACAGTCATTCCTGGGTCAAGAGTCCTAATTGTCTCAATCTCAAGTAAATAATAAGGAGAAATGGGTTTATTCACGTGTTGTGTCCAATGGGGTGGACACCTTAATGCGCTGTTGCATAAAAGTGCCCAACAATTAGAAAATTGCACAAAGTTGGATTTATTGTTTAATTAATTAAATAAATGCAAGTGGTGTTCTAAAAATAATTAGAAGTACAAGGTACTGAATTTAAGTGGGACACAAGCATCATGAATAAAGTAGACTCAGTGTAGAATATTATCCTAATTTTGGTTGCTCAAAATAGGTCGAGGTTGTGTCTCCAATTTCGATTGGAACGCATAAGGATACAAAATTAGATTTATTAAGAATTAAATAATAAATGTTTGCGACGAATATTATGCGACTAAAATAAAGCACAAGGAAGCATAATTATAAGTTACACAAAGGTAAGAAAAGAAGGCAAGCACGTCTAGGACAAAGTTGTGAAATTAGTCGGAAGGCAATGGCTAGCGTAGTGTTCTAATTATCGAAGCAACGGTAAGGCGCAACAATGAAATAAAATCATGGTATTTAAATATAATCCTCAATAAATAAATCCCCAAAATTACAAATTAAATCTATCACTCTATATTTCGGTCAGGGCTCCATCTAGTGGGCATCTAGGTCAAGTCTACTATCTCATGCATTAATGAACACTATACAATATAATATATATCTATACACACATCATGCAATATTAATATATTAAAATATAAAAAGACGAAAATACCCCTAATCTGAAATATGGGGGTGACAAGTCTACCCTCCTTAAAAGAATTTCGTCCTCGAAATTTAAGATCCTCAATAGTTTTATTTTTCTCATTATATTATTTTTTATCAAAATTCAAATTTATCGAACCCCATAATCATGAAGTAATCCCACATTGTTATTTCACAAACTTTCATAATTCTATAGATATCATATTTCTGAAAAATCCTCAAATTTAAAAATCGAATTTCATTCGTATCATAATCTCCTCAAAAATTTGATGTTAATAATTAAATACTCAAAAATTTAATATCCAATCCTCTAATTTTAAATCTAATGCACATTATAAAATTTAAAATCTCATCCAAAAAGTTTGTATTCAAACGCTAATCCATTAATCATCTTACTCCTCAAATCTTGAGTAAATCACTAAATACAAAATTTACTTTCCAATCCTTTAATTGAAATCCAGTCAATGCATATTTATAAAATTTAAAGATCTTATCCCAAAATTCAAATTCAATACTAATCCATTAATCATCTTACTCCTCTAATTTAAATCCAATTGATGCATGTTTATAAAATTTAAATCCTCATCCCAAAATTTAAAATCGAACACTAGCCCATTAGTGATCTTAATCCTCGATTTCTTTTTTTACACAAAATCAAATAATGTAATAGTTATGAAATCTTCAAATACCACATTCAATATAAGTTCATAACTTGCAGTCCAAAGAATATAATGATAGTCTCCTTAATTTTCTCAAATGTTAGTGACATTCAATCATACCACAATCTTCCTAAAAATTTATGATTTAACAATCGTCAATTCTGTCATATTAAATTCTCAACTCTCTTCATTTAAATAAATATTTATCCTCAAAATTTAAGGAACATTGTCTCTCTTTGTTAAATCATAACCTTCTTAATTTATTCTTCACTACAGTCAACTCCCAATAATCAAAGTCTAAGAAAATTCTACCTACAGTCATACAACATACAATCTAGAGAAAACAAGCATGGTTATGGTTTCCTTTGTCATGGTATTGCAGTCTCTGTCGAGGTGTACTACTAACTACATTCTAACAAGAAAATCACTGATGCAAGTTACGGTACTAAGAAATCAAGTAACCAATCAAACAGACGAAAAAGGAACAGAAGGAAAGAACAGAACATAGTCTTCTAATCCATTACTGGGACATCTTCAACCTCTATCATACACTTAACTCTGGCATATTTATTCACAAATTCCTGTCCCTATACACTGTTACCCATATCAACTAATTGCTAGTCCACAAGATATCCATGGATACATCCATATTACACATATCTGTCTATTAATACTGTAAACCCCCTGATTTTTCAAGATTTTCAAAACCGAATTTTCCGGAATTTTTCGGGAATTTTTGCTAATTAAAATCAAGGTGTTTTTGGCATTAAATAAAATTAAATATTTTTAAAATATATTAAAATATTATGAAAATAATATTTTTGAGTGTAAAATAAAAAACTGGACTTAGGATAATTTTTTGGGAATTTATTGGACCCCAAAAATATTTTTAAATGCCCGAAACCCATTTTTTAAAATTAAAAACCAAAATAGACCGGACTGAACCGGGTTCAAACCGGACTAAACCGGCCGAACCCAGTAAAGCCAGACCGGACCGGTCCACCCGCCTAGCGGGTCGGGTCGGGTCCACCCGACTGAACCCGCCCCGCCTCCTACCCGACCCGTTTCCTCTCCCCTCCACGACCCAGCTCACCCCCGACCCCGCTTCCTCCGCCGCGGGTCTCGGCCACCCCGCCCGCTCCGCTCGGCCCACGCCCCCGCAAGCTCCGCCTCCCCCGCCACGTCACCGCCTAGCTCGGCCTCCCCCGCTCGACCACAGCCCTATAAAAACCCTCCCTTTCCCTCTTCTCCGGCAGCCTCCCACCGCCCTAGCTCCGCCCGGACGCTCCGCCCGACGCTGCCACCGCCCCCGCCTCGTCGCGCAGCCGCCTCCCCTCGCCGTGCCCCGCCCTCGCCAGCGCCACCCGGCGACCTCCTCCGCCTCCTCCTCCTTCTTCCCCCGCAGCCAGGCCCTTCCCCGAGCCGCAGCAGCGGCAGCTCCGGCGAAGGCAGCCGCCGGCGTCCCCCGCCCGCTCCGGCGTGCCGCCACCGCCGCCCCTCCGGCCTGCCTCTGGCTCAGTGCCGCCACGAGCCGCCGGAGCTCCGACAGTGACTCGAAACCCTAACCCTAGGTTTTCGTGTCGTGTCGGACACGAGAAAAGTTCAGTTTTTCAAGTCCTGTTTAGGTATCCGTATCTCTCTGCTCGTTTACCCTTTTTCGATTTCGTCTGTTGCGTCACGAACCCTGCGTGACCCTCTCGGTGCCCGTGCAACCCGCTCGGGGCATCGCGTCCTGTGGCGATCGCGAACCACGATCCAAAAATAGGAAAAACAACGCCATAATTCACCCCGGAACTGAGTACGCCCCGCCAAATGGGATAACTTGGTCGCACGCGGTCTTCACCGATACGTGCACGTCGTTGATACGGACGTGTGGGATTTCGCAGAAGTCGATTCGGATGTGCGTGCACACCGAAATCAACGCATATCCGCCGACACCGTCCCGTATCCTTCAGTTCTTGATGCATCCTAACTTTATGTACACACGTCGGATCGAAACAAAACTTGCGCCATCGGAATCGTAGCGATATGCTGGTCCTGTGACCCAAGTTTGGTTCGATTCTGAGAACGTTGACAAAATCGCGTGTCGTGGGCCCCATAGGCTCCACTTGACGGGCGATTTTGTGATCGGCTCATCGAAATCTAATTCTGGAAGTTCCGTTGGATTCGTATCATCGTTCCTGACTTGTTGACACCAAGTTTGACGAATTTGGAGACCTTTATCCCTAGCACATTTTTCGGTGCGAAGCGGGCCACATGTGGACCCTACTTTTACCCGAAATTGTCATTTTTGCCCTTGTCTCCAAATTGGACTCAAGGACAGGCGTTTCTAGCTGATTGATATTTTCTGGATCTGATGGTAATATTTGTTTTAGCAACCGGAGTATTGCCTGCAAATCTCGCTGAAGTCAGAGCCACAATTGGAGCCGGAACCACAGGCAAGTGTACCTTGCCAATATTGCAGTTCTTGTTACTTATTTTCTTGACTTATATATATATATATATGGTTGTGCATGCTTGAACTAGGACCGTGTGACTTACTTAGCGTCCGATTAATAGTCGGGTGCCAACCCCGTACGCGGAGTTGTGTAACGTCACCTAGAGATGGACATTCGTGACCCTTTACATTCTCGTACTTGTCTTATCAAGTACTTCATAACCTAGGACACTTGACACTATTCATGAGACAGAATCTTCCTGAGATATTCATGGTGATTCGGTATAGGTTACAGGATTCGTGACATAGATATTACATATGCTTAGCTATCATTATGACTCGCTGCATTAGTTAGAGGTCATGATCTTGCGTGTTATGGACATGAGACATCGTGGACATGAGACGTATGATTACATTGGGTGGGGAGAGACACACCATACTACAGGCTGATTATTGATATATATATATACTATACTACTGGAGGTGCTTTGGCACATATACTGGAGTCGTGATACTGCTTACTTTGGCATATATACTGGAGTCGTGATACTGCTTGCTTTGGCATTTATACTGGAGTCGTAATACTAAATGCTGCTATGGGTTTCCCCGACACAGAGCCTATAGTAGTTTCAGCCTAAGTATGATTAATGCTCTCACTTGCATATCACATAGCTGGTTACATAGTTTGCCTATTGATACATTTTACATACTGCATTTATTTTGGCATGTTGTTTCTTGTACCTTGTTACGTCCCTCTGAGGACCTGGTCCCTTGCCAGTTTTGCAGCATAGACCGCTGTGGAGCCGGTTTGGAGTTGCTGATGTATGTTGCTTTGTCATGCAGGAATTTGGTGCCAGGTACTTACATCTTTTCTTCCGAAATATTGGTTATTATTCATATTGTTTATTCATCTGCTGATATAGCCTAGTTTTATAGACTCACATTCATTTTCGAGTCTATTCGAGCTTATGGGTTACTGGCGGCCGACTTTAGCACATGTAGCTCATTCTTGTATATTCTGTTCATTGTGGATTGAGGCATAGATATTTATATTCACTTGATTATATAGATAGTGACCCTTTTAGTACAGCTTATACGTATTCGAATCGGACCAGAGTCTGGTCGAATGCGTAGCTGGCATGTTACGTATTCCTGGTCCTACGTATTTTGGGACTGGGGCATGACATATTTTTGTGGTGGCCCATGCAGGTCCTGATTAAATCGTTTCAGTTACTTTTCGATACTGAACGAGCCTGTAATCAAGGTTAATAGTGTTAGTATCTCAATCCACAATTGCCTTGAAAATTCTTTAGCACTTGATTATCGCCCTTGGACCTCGTAATTGTACTCTTTCAAATCTCCTCGACATCCTTATTATTGTTTATCATCTCTTCCTGTTTCGGAGAGATGAATATTCGTGCACGATGTTTCCTCCAGAAACAGGTCCTCGTCAAGGCAGAAAAAGTTATGCTGGATATAGATATTTGAAGAACGGTTACCCTTAGTAGGATAGTAGATAGGTTATTCCTATATGCTAGAGTTAGTGTAGAGTTTAGCATGAGAATTGAACATAGTATCAAAGACCTAGAACTAATAAAACCTTACCCTTGCTTATAGGTAGCAAGTAATTTGGAAGTATTGGAAGAAAAGAAAGAGGGTTTAACTCTAAATACTTTAGGGAATACATAGCTAGATGCTAGGGATCAGATGTGACTCATGATGGTGATACCAGGAATTGCATTGTGACCTTAAGAAAACGGAACCTTAGATAGCAGGCCATAGTGGTTAAATCTTTAGATATCTTGTGACTTTTAGTATCAAGATTTGATCTAATGACCCAGCTGTTACACCCCAACTAGTGTGCCAAAGAAGAAATAGGACGGTACGTCTGTGTATAGGCCATTGAACCCTGTAACCATCAAGAACCGGTCTTCCTTGCCATACATTAACAACCTAATTGACCAGTTGAGTGATGCGAGTGTATTCTCAGATATAGATCTTGGACTCGGTTATCACCAGATTAGAGTACATAGAGAGGATATACAGAAAATAGCCTTCAGGACCAAGTATGGACACTAGAAGCTCTTAGTTATGCCGTTAACCAACGCACCATCTGTGTTCAAGAGTTTGATGAAAGGAGTTTTGTACCTGGCCAAGTTAGTGGTTGCATATTGATGACATCTTGATATATTCCAAGAGCCACGTAGAGCACGAGCAGCACTCTTTCAGCAGGCCCGACAGCAGAAGAGGGCACCACCTCAAGGACGAGGACAAGCTTTCGCGATGACCGTCGAGAACGCGCAGACTCTTGGAGTAGCTAATGCGCGTAAGTGATTCGTAGCTACCGTTTCTAGTATTATTTTAGCTCGTGCCTATTGGTTCGTGACCTCAGCCCCAACCTAGTAATTTGGAACTTGTTAATAATAACCTGGTTTTCTAAAAATTATAGTTCTCTAGGTTTAACTAGATTTCTTTACTCTGGAAAGTGCATAACTTTTATTCTTAGGGAAACGATATTTCCCTAAGTATCTTGTGACGTGTTTCGAACAACGCTTGTAACCGTGTCATCTCTGTTGACCGGTTATTCTTTGATTGCAAGGACGCAATCCTCTTAAGGGGGGTAGATTGTAAACCCCCTGATTTTTCAAGATTTTCAAAACCGAAATTTCCGGAATTTTCTGGGATTTTTCGAGAATTTTTGCTAATTAAAATCAAGGTATTTTTGGCATTAAATAAAATTAAATATTTTTAAAATATATTAAAATATTATGAAAATAATATTTTTGAGTGTAAAATAAAAAACTGGACTTAGGGTAATTTTTGGGAATTTATTGGACCCCAAAAACATTTTTAAATGCCCGAAACCCATTTTTTAAAATTAAAAACCAAAATAAACCAGACTGAACCGGGTTCAAATCGGACTGAACCGGCCGAACCCGGTTCCGCCAGGCCGGACCGGTCCACCCGCCTAGCGGGTCGGGTCGGGTCCACCCGATTGAACCCGCCCCGACTCCGACCCGACCCGTTTCCTCTCCCCTCCACGACCCAGCTCACCCCCGACCCCGCTTCCTCCGCCGCGCGTCCCGGCCTCCCCGCCCGCTCCGCTCGGCCCACGCCCCCTCGAGCTCCGCCTCCCCCGCCACGTCGCCGCCTAGCTCGGCCTCCCCCGCTCGACCACAGCCCTATAAAAACCTTCCCTTTCCCTCTTCTCCGACAGCCTCCCACCGCCCTAGCACCGCCCGGACGCTCCGCCCGACGCTGCCACCGCCCCCGCCTCGCCGCGCAGCCGCCTCCCCTCGCCGTGCCCCACCCTCGCCAGCGCCGCCCGGCGACCTCCTCCGCCTCCTCCTCATTCTTCCCCCGCAGCCAGGCCCTTCCCTTAGCCGCAGCAGCGGCTGCTCCGGCAAAGGCAGCCGCCGGCGTCCCCCGCCCCCTCTGGCGAGCCGCCAGCGCCGCCCCTCCGGCCCGCCTCCGGCCGCAGTGCCGCCCCGAGCCGCCGGAGCTCCGGCAGTGACTCGAAACCCTAATCCTAGGTTTTCGTGTCGTGTCGGACACGAGAAAAGTTCAGTTTTTCGAGCCCTGTTCAGGTACCCGTATCTCTCTGCTCGTTTACCCATTTTCGATTTCGTTTGTTGCGTCACGAACCCTGCGTGACCCTCTCGGTGCCCGTGCAACCCGCTCGGGGCATCGCGTCCTGTGGCAATCGCGAACCGCGATTCAAAAACAGGAAAAACAACGTCCTGATTCACCCCGAAACTGAGTACGCCCCGCCAAACGGGACGACTTGGTCGCACGCGGTCTTCACCGATACGTGCGCGTCTTTGATACGGACGTGTGGGATTTCGTAAAAGTCGATTCGGATGTGCGTGCACACCGGAATCAACGTGTAACCGCCGACACCGTCCCGTATCCGTCAGTTCTGGAATGCGTCATAACTTTGTGTACACACGTCGGATCGAAACGAAACTTATGCCATCGGACTCTTAGCGATACGCTGGTCCTGTGACCCAAGTTTGGTTCGATTCTGAGAACGTTGACAAAATTGCGTGTCGTGGGCCCCATAGGCTCCACTTGACGGGCGATTTTGTGATCGGCTCATCGGAATCCAATTCTGGAAGTTTCGTTGGGTTCGTATCATCGTTCCTGACTTGTTGACACTAAGTTTGACGAATTTGGCGACCTTTGTCCCTGGCACATTTTTCGGTGCGAAGCGGGCCACATGTGGACCCTACTTTTACCCGAAATTATCATTTTTGCTCTTGTCTCCAAATTGGACTCAAGGACAGGCGTTTCTAGCTGATTGATATTTTTTGGATCTGATGGTAATATTTGTTTCAGCAACCGGAGTACTGCCTGCAAATTCCGCTGAAGTCAGAGCCACAATTGGAGCCGGAACCACAGGCAAGTGTACCTTGCCAACATTGCAGTTCTTGTTACTTATTTCCTTGACTTATATATATATATATATATGGTTGTGCATGCTTGACCTAGGACCGTGTGACTTACTTAGCGTCCGATTAATAGTCGGGTGCCAACCCCGTACGCGAAGTTGTGTAACGTCACCTAGAGATGGACATTCGTGACCCTTTACATTCTCGTACTTGTCTTATCAAGTACTTCATAACCCAGGATACTTGACACTATTCATGAGACAGAATCTTTCTGAGATATTCATGGTGATTCGGTATAGGTTACAGGATTCGTGATATAGATATTACATATGCTTAGCTATCATTATGACTCGCTGCATTAGTTAGAGGTCATGATCTTGCGTGTTATGGACATGAGACGTCGTGGACATGAGACGTGTGATTACATTGGGTGGGGAGAGACACACCATACTACAGGCTGATTATTGATATATATATATACTATACTACTGGAGGTGCTTTGGCACATATACTGGAGTCGTGATACTGCTTACTTTGGCATATATACTGGAGTCGTGATACTGCTTGCTTTGGCATATATACTGAAGTCGTAATACTAAATGCTGCTATGGGTTTCCCCGACACAGAGCCTATAGTAGTTTCAGCCTAAGTATGATTAATGCTCTCACTTGCATATCACATAGCTGGTTACATAGTTTGCCTATTGATACATTTTATATACTGTATTTATTTTGGCATGTTATTTCTTGTACCTTGTTACGTCCCTCTGAGGACCTGGTCCCTTGCCAGTTTTGCAGCATAAACCGCTGTGGAGCCGGTTTAGAGTTGCTGATGTGTGTTGCTTTGTCATACAGGAATTTGGTGCCAGGTACTTACATCTTTTCTTCCGAAATATTGGTTATTATTCATATTGTTTATTCATCCGCTGATATAGCCTAGTTTTATAGACTCACATTCATTTTCGAGTCTATTCGAGCTTATGGGTTACTGGCGGCCGACTTTAGCACATGTAGCTCATTCTTGTATATTCTGTTCATTGTGGATTGAGGCATAGATATTTATATTCACTTGATTATATAGATAATGACCATTTTAGTACAGCTTATACGTATTCGAATCGGACCAGAGTCTGGTTGAATGCGTAGCTGGCATGTTACGTATTCCTGGTCCTACGTATTTTGGGACTGGGGCGTGACAAATACCAAAATATGATACCAAGAACCTCTAACACAACTGTAGATTTAATGATGCTTCCAAAGTTTGATACATGTATCCTTTTAGGTATCACTGTTTCTACTACAAGCATACTCACTGCAAACTCTCTTACCTACTGTAATTATTTATACTGGTTATTCTTATCACTCAAGTGCACATCAAGTGCAACACACCCTACTTAAGTACTGCTCACTCTAATACAACTTTAGGTGGACACCCAAGTCAGTTTGCAGTGCCATCTCTAGCATTCTCAAGCCAATAGATCTTTACACATGCACTTTATCCATTCATAAACTGTTATACATTTCTTACCTACCATAAAATTTTATCCTCAAAATAAAATCATTAAAATTTAACTTCTCGAACAATTTAAAATAAAATATATATTCTTTCCTCAAAAGTCAAATATTCAAATATTGAAATAAAATTTTAATCACTTCCAAAAATCTTTATAGCTTTGACTATGTTTATTGAATTGAATTTGAATCCTCAAAATATTTAATAACATAAAATCTTAACTCCTCAAAAATTCTTTAAAAATTGAAATTCATTTCCACTCTTCAAATTATAAATTTAACTCCGCATCTATCTAGGTATACATATAAATATTCACAGTCTCTAACACTCAAGGTACACACAAATACACCAATTGTCTACAACCTCAACTGTGTACTGAATATTGTACTGCCTGGATTACTTGCACTATTACTTCCAATGATTTTTTATCCATATTAACTGATGCATCAATCTAATATTATCATACAAGGTACTTACTGTTACTAGCATGATTCTCAACTAATCTTTGATATATAAACACTAGCACTCTTGGTATAGTAATACTAGCTTCATCAATAGATTACCTCATCACACTCACTAGAACTCATGATCACTTGCACTTTCTATAATATCCATGCTTCACTTCACTCTCAAAGGCAGGCATATGATTCCAGAACTCGATTGATGTATACGTATCTTCTCTTAAATCTTTTACAGACTGTTACACTAGTCTGTGATACACTTCATATCTCCCATGACCAATCTTGATATTTTTCAGCCCATGACACACCATTGGAATTTTTTAATACTCATGCTTCCACTTTCATGAACTTTCATTTTCTGATACTTATCACCCACTGTGTCACGCCCCAGTCCCAAAATACATAGGACTAGGACACGTAAGCATGCCAGCCGCATGGATATGGCAACTCCAATATACGGAAACCAAATCCATACGTACGCTGTAATATGAATATCAAATCCACAAGTGCTATAAAATATAATACAAGTCACAGGGTAAAATCTAAATCTCATCCACCAAAATCATATAGAAATAATTAACCAGTATCTATGAAACTAGATCTCAACAAGAAGTATCTAATGATGATAGTTGGATGGAAACAAATCCACCACCAACTCGAATGGAAAAGTATATACAATATAAGTTGTCACGCCCCAGTCCCAAAATACGTAGGACTAGGAATACGTAACACGCCAACCGTATGTATACGAACTCCAATATATGGAAACCATATACACACGTACGCTGTACATGAATATCCAATCCACAGTGGTAAATATATGTCACAACAAGTCACACGCAGTTCTATATCTCATCCACAGCACAAATAATAGAATAATGGAAATCAATAACTGAATGTCAAAGAAGTAGTCTCAAATAGTAATCTCAAAGTGCAATAGTCGGGTGGAAACAAATCCACTGCAAATCGACTATAATAAACTACTAAAGAGAGAAGAGAATAAACTCTAATATAAGAATAAATGTCTAGAAAAGAATAGCAACTAGAATCTCTAAACAGCTGCAATGAATCACATATAATCAGAAGATAAGATCGTCTCAGACTGATAGGTAGCGTCAGGTCCAGGTCCATACTCCTGCGGGTACTCCTGCTCACCTATATCTGGAAGGGACCAGGTCCTCAGAGGGACGTAACAAGATACAAAAAACACATGCCAATAAAGTACTAAAAGTAAACATCCATTGGGGTCGCCTAACCATCTATGTGAATGCAGTTAAGAACACCTTTCCCCACAAGTGAGCTATCTGGCTGAAAACTGGGATTTGGCATGGTTCTCTTTTGAAGATCCAGGGGCCTAAAAGGCACGTCGTCTTTTGAACGCCGGTGGCCCGCCTGATAGTACATAATATATAGTGGTCATCATGACCCGTATCTCCAGCGGAGAATCCGGGCGTACAGGAGAAAGTGCAAAGGAGCTCAAATGCGGTACTTGTTGTTCTCCCCACCCAATGCTCTAAGCATGTCATGTCCATGACACAATAAACCTCTAATAACCACCAGGTCTACTAGCATGCAAAGTTTCTATTGGCAGTTATCCCTATCCGTCGCACGACCTATACGTACCGGGGGCCAGCCGAGTACGCAAGTCCGTGTCCTACATGTGACTCACACTCGTGTAAGAATAGTGTCATGGCCAATGAAACATAAATGCCTCATGAAAATGGGGTAGTCTCATAAAGTAGGTCCAATGCATATACATAAATAAAAACATAGTACGACGACACCGTCGTTGCACCCAAGTTTCCTTGGACGCGCAGTTTATATAGCAGTTAAAATAAATGAACTAAATAAGCAGAAAATAAACATGGATGCCTCATATGGAATGTAAATACAGTACAATGGCAAGGTATACTTGCCTGGCAAGAAATCTGTAAAGTGTACGCGCCCAAATATCAAGGACACAGAACCTGAAACTAAGGACTCCGAACAAACGTCTCCGGATGCTGAAATAAACATCACCAACGTTTCCAGAATGAGCAAAATAGCTAAAAAGCACATCCCTTTCGTCCAATTTGGACACAGGGGCAAAACGGTAATTTCGGGCAAAAGTGGGTCCACGTGTGGCCGACTTTGCACCGAAAAGCGTGCCGAGGGTAACAGTCTCTAAATGGGACAAACTATGGGTCAAACAACTCTAAATATCAATACGAACCCAACGGTATGTCCAAATTTGGATTCCGATGAGCCGAACAAAATTTGGTCCAAAAAGTCAACTTTGGGGCCCGCCAATTGGCGATCTGGTCAACCGTCTCAGAAATGCGTGAAAATTGGGTCACAGGACCAGCGCGTTACCACGAGTCCAGTGGCGCAAGTTTTGTCGCAATCTGACAAGCGTGCACAAAATACGTGCGAGTTCCACAAAAATTGTGACACGGTGTGTGTCCGCGGATACGGTCTGATTCCGGGGCGCACACGCGTCCGAATCAGACCCCACGAATTTTTACGTGTCCCGTTATGCTGCGTGCACCATTCTGTACACTTGGCACACGGTGGGGCGGTCCCGTTTGGCGGGGCGCGCTCCGATCTCCAACTTTTGGAAAACCGAAAAAAGTGGGTGCGCGCAGTTTTGTGACGACTACAATTTTGTCCACAGCAACTAATAGCACAAAGTTATTATACAGAAAATAAACTAGGTCATGTAATCTACAGGTATCAAAAAGAATCATCGAATTCGGATCTCTTTGGTGGGAGATACGAACTCGGCAATATGGGCGGTCATTCTGGAATTCTGCGATTGCAGAATTCTGTCTGCTCGCGCTGACTTGGGCGCTGTTTTGCACCTAGGGGCACACGTTTTCCGAGGTTGACTATAAAACAAATATTGGAGAGGGTTGAGGGAAGATCATACCTATGAAAACGGAACAGCGTTTGGTCGAGCGAGTCAACGGAAAATCACGCCGGAGCGAAGGTGCCTCGAGTGGGAGACTGCAGTTCGCGATGTCGGCGTCGACGGGATGGTTGGATGGCTTGGGGAGGCTTCTCTGGCTGCGGTGACGGCTCTAGATGGGAAGAGGAAGTCTAGAGTTTTAGGTTAGGGTTTTAGAGAGCTATTATATATATATATATATATATATATATATATATATATATATATATATATATATATATATATATATATATTATATATATTAGGAGAGAGAGGGGTGGATGAGCGGTCCGCGGGTGAAGAAAAAAAGGCTGAAGGGAATTAAATGGGCGGGCTCTCTATTGCCTATGTCCAAGTTGTTGCTGTGATAGCAAGGTGTCCGCGGAAGAAAGACTTTAGCAAAAAGCTAAAGTTGGATTGAAGAGTAGTTATCAATATTATGAATATTATTATATTAATATACTTAGTTACTTTATTTAATAAATTCTTTTTTTCCTTTCTTTTCCTTTCTTTCTTTAAATATATATATATACATATATATATATTCGTATATACATATATATATATATATATATATACTCATAAGAAAATTTATAGATTAGGGTATTGCACATCGTTAGGCTAGCAACAGCTCAAGGAGTCTCCTACATGGAATAAATTTTGAAAAATTCCTGATGGTCCCATAAGTCATCTAAGTGCCCGAACACCTAACATAAAAATTATTAAAAATTTATTTCTCCTATTTAGACCTAATTACTACAATTTAATTAATAAATAAAAAGGTATATACGATTTTCTAGGAAGGGGGTTTTACATCACCTAAGGCTATATACCTTAAGAAAATATCCCTTAATTTATTTACTCATGTCGTTCAATCCTCAAAACTTCAACGCCGATTATATCATATATGATATGTCCTTAATTACGAAAGAATAATCCTCAAGTATGTGATCGGCCTATGGGGTATATCTAGTACTCTCTGTGTATCAAACTTTATACCCAGCACGAGGTTTCGTCTTCCGAAATAAGGGAAGACGAAGATCAATAATAAAGAGTTCAAGGGCAGCGTAATATAATAGAAGTATTGGGATCAAGGCGTTTAAAGAATTCAATTGGGAATTGTCAAAGCAGTTGTGGATTGAAATCCTATTTTGGTAATTCCTATTCACATGCTCGTATTAGTACAGTTATGTAGCTGATACGATACGCTCAGACATGTCTAGAGGGCAAGTACATTCGTCTACTAATCACTATATTTCTCAATCCACGTAAAGTAGTTATGTGAAGGACGAACCAAGCGCACTAAGGTTAGCTAGACCCTAATACACTGATTCTGAAATGTATTAGTGTGTATACCCAATAATACATATGTCATGAACAAGCTCGATAAAGAATAAGCTTGCAAAACTAGGCTATAATAGCAGCATAATTCGAGGTAGCACAGAAAATATAATGCTGGATTATGATGAGAGAAGTTACAAGTAATTCAAGTTTGCAAAACAAAAACAATATAAGAAATAATAACAAAAGACTCTACAATCTCTACAGTTATCATACAACCTCCTGGTCTAAGTCGCTAGTCGACCAAATAGGGACAAGAACCTCTAAATTCTATTGTCTGAATAAACACTGTCATCTAATGCTAGCATACAATTAATGCCATTCAGTTACACTTCATCAATGGATCACAAGGGCTATATGATACTAGGTGGTGAGGTATACTACCAAACTTATAAAAATTAAACTAATACGGTGACAGTCTTAAGAGGGTCCTACACAATAATCTTGCACATGTAAATAAAACAGAAACTCTTTATTAGGGTATATGAGGAAAAATCTTGGTATTGATTAGGGTATCCTTTTTATGTAGATAATGGTCATCCTAAGTCTTAGTCATAGCACTTACAAGCAAGTGTCAATGGTAAGGATAGAAGAGTTACGGGCCGTCAAGGAGGAAGGGTCTAACTTGTATCGAGGTGAGGGTACAAATTACATGATTTAAAACTAAGGGTTAATCATTGGTCACAATCTACAAAACAACTTAAACTTATCAAGTTCTAACTACCAAGCATAAAAAATTTCACATTCAAGGCTACAACTATAATCCTAGCAAACTATGAGCCCTTAACAAAGAATAAAATTACTTGGCCTACTATCCGAAGTGTCAGATGGCACGAGTTGAAAGATGAAGAGAAGAAACATAATTAGCCGTCGCAAAATAGCGAGCGCTATGGTCGCAGGAAAACAATATATAAAATACAGATAGAGGGCTCTAGATAGCATCATGGTTCTCTAAGGGGAGTGGGGTGTTAGTTGCTATGTTCGGGGTATGATCAAGGGAGAAGTGTTGATTACATTCCTCTAGGCTTCCTAGGGTGCTGTCTACTAATAACAAGACAATGATATAAGTTTATAGTTCCAATATCATCTAACTATGAAGGTTAGGTTCAGTCCAAACATTAAGTTTTGGTTTTCTATTGGTTCCTCCATACTAGGGTCAAACATTATGGTAACCTTCTACTAACTCTAGTAGTGTCTATACTACTCTCAAGTCCTCATAATACATCCGGGTAATGGTAAACCAGTTATAGGGATAAGGGATTCTAGGGTTCGCTAGATTTTCTAAACTTAGTGGTGTATCTATAATCTCGTTGTATTCTAAATAGGTGTGCTACTCTAATTATCATCCTAATAACAGGGGTTCCTATATTCTAGCAGAAGGCTATACTCAAGGAACTATTAGGGAAGCACAGGAATCAAGCAGGATACAATTGTTCAAATAGAACAGATAGGAGGAAGATGAATCATAGTCAATTGTGGATGAGATCCTATATTCTAGTCCTAGGTGCAGGCTTGTTCGGTACAATAACGTAACCGAGACAATATGCTCTGACCTGCATGGGCCACCACAAAAACATGTCACGCCCCAGTCCCAAAATATATAGGACTAGGACACGTAAGCATGCCAGCCGCATGGATATGGCAACTCCAATATACGGAAACCAAATCCATACGTACGCTGTAATATAAATATCAAATCCACAAGTGCTATAAAATATAATACAAGTCACAGGGTAAAATCTAAATCTCATCCACCAAAATCATATAGAAATAATTAACCAGTATCTATAAAACTAGATCTCAACAAGAAGTATCTAATGATGATAGTTGGATGGAAACAAATCCACTACCAACTCGAATGAAAAAGTATATACAATATAAGTACAATACCACAACACAATATAAGAATACCAGCTATCAATCACAGCTCGAAGAGAAGACATCCTCGGATCACAAGTAATCATCCAAATCTGCGATCCTGCAAATACTCAAGAACAGATACACCTGGCAGCGGACCAGGTCCTCAGAGGGACATAACAAGTATACTTAAACACATGCCAATAAAGTACTGAAATAAATATCCAATGAGGTCGCCTAACCGTCTAAGTGAATGCAGTTAAGAACAACTTTTCCCACAAGTGAGCTATCTGGCTGAAAACTGTGATTTGGCATGGTTCTCTTTTGAAGATCCAGGGGCCTAAAAGGCACGTCGTCTTTTGAACGCCGGTGGCCCGCCTGATAGTACATAATATATAAGGGTCATCACCACCCGTATCTCCAGCGGAGAATCCGGGCGTCACAGAAAAAGTGTAAAGGAGCTCAAATGCGGTACTTGTTGTTCTCCCCACCCCATGCTCTAAGCATGTCACATCCATGACACGATTCGTTCCATAGCCTATTCTTAGTACCCTAGCCCAATCCTACAACCAAAAAAGGACAAGGATGGGACCACCGTACTATAATAGGCTATGTCCATGGACCTCTAATAACTGCAAAGTCTACTAGCATGCAAAGTTTCTAACAGCAGTTATTCCTAACGCACGTCCCACACGTACCGATGATCAGTCAATACGTGCGTCAGTGATCTATATGAGACTCACAACTCGTGTAAAAATATGTGTCACAGTCAAATGAAACCTAATGGTGCTACATGATAATGGGGTAGTCTCATGAACAAGGTCAATGCAATACATAAATAAAAACCTATCGCGACGTCACCGTCGCGAGCATTTTATATAACAATTAAAATATATGAACTAAGGACAGAAAATAAAGATGCATGCAACATATGGAATATAAATAACAGTATAATGGCAAGGTATACTTGCCTGGCAAGAAGCTGCAAAATGTCACGTCCAGATGTCCAATACACAGGACCAGAAGCTAGGGCCACAGAACAAATGTCTCCGGATACTGAAATAAATATCACCAACATTTCCGGAATGAGCAAAATAGCTAAAAAGCACATCCCTTTCGTCCAATTTGGACACAGGGGCAAAACGGTAATTTCGGACAAAAGGTGGGGTCCACGTGTGGCCCACTTTGCACCGAAAAGCGTGCCGAGGGTAACAGTCTCTAAATGGGACAAACTATAGGTCAAACAACTCTAAATGTCAATACGAACCCAACGGTATGTCCAAATGTGGATTCCGATGAGTCGAACACTATTTGGTCCAAAAAGTCAACTATGGAGCCCGCCAATTGGCGATCTGGTCAACCGTCTCAGAAATACGTGAAAATTGGGTCACAGGACCAGCGCGTTACCACGAGTCCAGTGGCGCAAGTTTCGTCGCAATCTGACAAGCGTGCACAAAATACGTACGAGTTCCACAAAAGTGGCGACACGAAATGTGTCCGCGGATACGCCCTGATTCTGGCGCGCACACACGTCCGAATCGGTCCCCACGAATTTTCACGTGTCCGATTATGCTGCGTGCACCATTCGGTACACTTGGAACACGGCAGGGCGGTCCCGTTTGGCGGGGCGCGCTCCGATCTCCAACTTTTGGAAAACCGAAAAAAGTGGGTGCGTGCAGTTTTGTGACGAATATAATTATGTCCACAGCAACTAATAGCACAAGATTATTATACAGAAAATAAACTAGGTCATGTAATCTACAGGTATCACAAAGAATCATCGAATTCGGATCTCTGTGGTGGGAGATACGAATTCGACAATATGGGTGGTCATTCTGGAATTCTGCGATCCCAGAATTGGGTCTGTCCGGGCCAACTTGGGCGCTATTTTTCACCTAGGGGCATACGTTTTTCGAGGTTGGCTATAAAACAAATATTGGAGAGGGTTAAGGGGTGGTCATACCTATGAAAACGGAACAACGTTTGGATGAGCGAGTCGACGGAAAATCACGCCGGAGCGAAGGTGACTCGAGTGGGAAACTGCAGGGCGCGATGTCGGCGTCGACGGGATGGTTGGATGGCTTGGCGGGGCTTCTCTGGCTGCGGTGACGGCTCTAGATGGGAAGAGGAGGTCTGGAAATTAGGTTAGGGTTTTTGGGAGCTAATATATATATATATATATATATATATATATATATATATATATATATATATATATATATATATATATATATATATAATTAGGAGAGAGAGATAGGGAGTTGGATCGCGGGTGGATGGAAGCTGCTGAATGCAAAAGAAAAAAAAAGAAAAAGAAAGAAAGAAAGGGTCGGCCTCTCGGTTAATGAATGGGCTGAAAGAGAAAGCGGCAACAGCAGTTTGCTAGGAGTTTAGCAAAGCTAAGGAGGAAAAGCATTGTGTTATCATTGTTTTTATTATACTATTATTATTATTATATTCTAAATTTTCTTTTCTTTTCTTTCCTTTCTTTCTTTATAAAATATATATACATATATATATATATATATATATATATATATATATATATATATATATATATATATATATATATATATTTGTATATACATATATATATATACTCATAAGAAAATTTATAGATTAGGGTAATGCACATCGTTAGGCTAGCAACTGCTCAAGGGGTCTCCCACATGGAATAAAATCCAAAAAATTCCTGATGGTCCCACAAGTCATCTAAGTTCCCGAACACCTAACATAAAAATTATTAAAAAATCTATTTCTCCTATTTAGACCTAATTACCATAATTAAATTATTAATTAATAAAAAAAAAAATACGATTTTTAGAAATAGGGGTTTTACACACTGTGCATCCTGCACATAATTTCTAGACACTCTTTCACCTATTGATTCAAACACATCACTTGCCTCAATATCAGGTGATACATCCGTCATTAGTCATATATCGGTACACTCAGATCAAATCACATATCAAGGCCCTTCTTTTATCTATAATACAAGTCTTACTACTTAGCATAATGCATTCTTATTCTCTCATACCTTCTCATACACTTATGAGTATCCTCCTAATATGGCACACTCATTAACTTCCTTTATGCATATGCATTTCTTTACTCTTGACACACCTAAGTATCAACCATTAAATTGAATATCATGCTCCATTAATCTTCAACACAATTCTTTGATACTTAATTGTTTACATAGATCATCCAATTACATAGATTTATGACTATCCAGGACTGGTATGCTGATTCTGATACTAACTCTTGGAACTATCACTGATACTCTAAACTCTCCTTCTACTTATAGTACCAATACTAACTATAATAACGCCTATCATAGAACTATTGCTACAAGGTACTATACTATGGGTATCTCTAGATTAATGCCTACTGCTCACATGTCCAACTAAGAAACACTTACAAACTAACAAGTCACACTTAGTCAACAGTAATACAAGACACAAACCTAATTGCAAGTCACTAATTATTATACTAACAAGGAATCCTCAAAAAAAAGAAGTTCAAAAAAGGAACTGGAATAATGAATGAAGATATCTCTACTGCTAGCAGCAAAAAGAGGCGATGGAACAAAGTCCTGGAATAATAGAAGTGGATAAGTATTGAGATGATACTTTAAGAACCAATTTAAGATACAACTTGATAATCATGCACGTCTGTCAGAAATCATGACACTCAGAATCCTCACCACGCCAGTAAGCATAGATACGATAAACGACAGGTTCCGTAACTAAGGTATGCAACTCTATAATCATGTCATCTAGAGTCTTCGCCACGCCAACCGGTATGGCTACGAGAAACTCTAAATTCATAACTAAGATATGTACATCGGAAGTCAGGTTCCTATGTTTCTGCCATGGCAGCTAATATGGTTGCGATAAATTCTAGGTTCCATAACCAAAGTAGACGTTTTACCTTTCTTACTGTCCTCATCAACATATGTCATCAGATGATACCGTAAAGTTCAGTCTGTAAAATTCATCTCGATATAAAATCAAAACTCAACAACGATACCAAGAATTAAATTGATAACTGATCAACAAGAATCAAACTCAATATCAACTAGTGAGAATGGACGAAAACAAGGGGGAAGGATTTAAATTGGAATTTATAATGAGATTCTCAAGGGTCGTCCCAGGAATCTCTTAAATAATTTGTGATTGAGTATCCTTTCTCATCCTAGTATCATATATCCTATATCCTATCGCAGGCATGCAGTAGTACAACTAAGACATCGCACCACCACGACATCGCATAACTTGTGAAGTCTGACCTGTATGGACTACCACTAAAAATGTGTCATGACCCATACCCAAAATTTGGCACGAGTGCTACGTCCAGCCTACGCCGCAGCATCGACGGTAGAACGCTGTCTAGGTCAATACTCTATCTAATCAATCTCACACGAATATCCAACTCCATAAGGAGACACATATATAACAATATAATATGGAATACTCAATCACATAAACTCGAGCACGATGAGATATCGAAGAAAATATATAAAATACAAGACAAGTCTAAACAACAATAAATAGTCTAACATGCAATCAATAACATCCAATCTCCAAGTATGCTAGAAACAAGTCCTCTATGTCACAGTCTAGAAAAAATATCCAGTCAAGATTGGAACGAAGTACAAGCACTAACAGCAGTTCACATATATTGACAAAAACTATAATACAGTGTAAAGAAATACAAGACAGATATGAATACTGGCAATAAGAAATACTGGAATAATAGAGTATGGAAATAAATAGAATACTGGAGCATATGTCATCATCAATGTACATCTAGCAATGAAGTAGAAATACAAGTATACGCTAGAACAATGAACTAGTATATATGTGAATGCTAGAATCATGACGAGAACATAAGGAATGCTATTTCAATACGCTAGAGATACATATCAAGAACATCTAACTAAGTGTGTGAAACATCAGCATATCATGTGATCGGCTTGGGACTGATCAGGCTCGTTACTTTGGTTAGCTATCATCCTTGTAAGGTCAAGCTAACCATCCGGAGAGCTATGATACGAGTAATAGTCAGGCTAACCACATGTAACAGCGATGAGGCATGTAATGGTCAGGCTGCACCGATGTGAGGTGTGAGTGAGCTATGATGCATGTAAAGTTGGGTATGATCACATAATCTACTAATATTTTCCTGTTTTCCCCAGCTAGCATGATGGATTCCAATCACGACTCCTCGTGACAGGTCTCGATGATGCCAACTCATGTAAATAACAGTGTCAGAGTCATGTACGCTATACAACAAAAATTATATAGATAATCAACATAATGGAAACTGTCAGAGAATGTACTCGCCTGGGGTTCTGCTGCTGGCAATACCAATAACCTGATTCCGAAGTCTTGTCTGAACAATCCAACAATCCTATAGACATCATTAAATAATATAATATTGCATCAGACATTACACTAACACGCAATCATAAATACTCTGAACTCAGGGCTATGCTAGGTATGACACTGGTTAACTAGGGTCAAGTATGCGCCAAATTGTACGATGTCGTGTCTGTAATTACTGTACAAAACAGACAGTCAATGATACGGTCTTGCCAGTATATCGGTGTACATATGGCAGTCTGCTAACATGCTACGTGGTCACACTTGGGTCATCTAGTAGATAGACATATAATACATATTATTAATTAGCAATAACATTAATACTCATAATATATATACACTAATTACATACATATACAATATATACGTATACCAATTAATTACATATATAATATATGTATATACACTAATGAATTTACACTATGTATATATATTAAACATACCAATCAATTATATTCGTATTAAACGTATCCTAGGGAATACGTCTACAATACATATACATAAGTATATATATACTAATTTGAGAAATATACTATATATATATACATGTATATATATGTACCAAAATATATTTAACATATATTAGGGAATACATATACCATACATATATACTAATTATATATTAAGCACATATTGAATACACACACTAATGGACAATATACGCATACGCGTACGTATGCGTACACAACAATCATAAGAGAAATGCTCCTCACCTTGGCTTCAGCGTGAACGTGCACGAGCGCGGCGATGACGATGATGGCGACGACGACGATGGTGACGGTGTTGGTTATGATGGTGAACAGGGATGGTCATGGCGAGGCTGCTCGGGAGAAAATGACTCAGGCGAGGTGCTCAGGTGGTGGTACAGGGAGTCGATGGGAAGGTGTCGGGGTAAAGGAAGAGGGGAGTTATCGTCGAGATCCGGCGGGTGGCGTACTGCGGGTCGTGTGAAGTCGGAGAGAAGATGGGCCATGGACGAGGGTGGTGGTGCACAGCGTTCAGGCGAGGTTCGAAGTCGACTCCGGCTTGATGGGTGAGTCCAGCGGGCTGGGTGCAGCGAGGATGGCCGCGACGGTGCAGCGAGGGAGGAGGGTGTCATGGAGATCCGGCGGTCGACGGTGTTGGGTGAGAGTACAGTCGAGTGGAGTTCGACGGGGGAGATATCTGGTCGACGAGTGCAGTTGATGGCGGCGTCGTCCCGGCGGCCGAGGGTAGCAGAGAGATACGAGTGGGATGGAGGCGGGTCTCCTCTGGTCTAGGCGGAGATGGCCGGTAGGGACTGGTCGGTTCCGGCGGGTCGAGGGGTTGAAGAAGAAGGATGGTGAACAAGGAATAGGTGTATGTCGGTTGAGGTGTTTGGGAATAGGAAAAACAAAGAAAAGGAAAAGTAAAGAAGAGGAAAAGAATATATTTATACAAGTAGGGTGTAGGTTTGACCTAGAATTGGTTTGACTGGTCAACCCCTCTTGGAATTGGGCTTCTCATGTATGATTTCAAGGGCCATGATTCAAATGGGTTCCAAATAAATGGCTAGGATTCAATTGGTTCAAGGTTTGGAGGGTCATGGTTCAAGGAGGTTGGTGTTGAATTACACACTCCAAAAATTATAAAAAAATACACATGAAGTAGAAATGGGTTTATTCACGTGTCGTGTCCAATGGGGTGGACACCTTAATGCATTATTGCATAAAAGTGCCCAACAATTAGAAAATTGCACAAAGTTGGATTTATTGTTTAATTAATTAAATAAATGCAAGTGGTGTTCTAAATTTAATTAGAAGTACAAGGGACTGAATTTAAGTGGGACACAAGCATCATGAATAAAGTAGACTCAGTGTAAAATATTACCCTAATTTGGGTTGCTCAAAATAGGTCGAGGTTGTGTCTCCAATTTTGATTGGAACGCACAAGGATACAAAATTAGATTTATTAAGAATTAAATAATAAACGTTTGCGCCGAATATTGTGTGACTAAAATAAAGCACAAGGAAGCATAATTATAAGTTATACAAAGGTAAGAAAAGAAGGCAGGCACGTCTAGGACAAAGTTGTGAAATTAGTCGGAAGGCAATGGCTAGCGTAGTATTCTAATTATCGAAGCAACGGTAAGGCGCAACAATGAAATAAAATTATGGTATTTAAATATAATCCTTAATAAATAAATTCCCAAAATTACAAATTAAATATATCACTCTATATTTCGGTCAGGGCTCCATCTAGTGGGCATCTAGGTCTAGTCTACTATCTCATGCATTAATGAACAATATACAATATAATATATATCTATACACACATCATGCAATATTAATACATTAAAATATGAAAAGATGAAAATACCCCTAATCTGAAATGTGGGAGTAACATATGGTATCGAAAGTTCAAGATTAACAATGTCAATAGAATCCATGTTCAGGAAATTTTGGGTTCTGGTAGGTTGTCACACTCAGGTTATAAGTAGTTTAGAGAAAGATTGCATGCATAAGAATCAAGCATAATAGGATAAACAAGAAAATATATTAAAATGAGTTAAACTACTACAAGTGCCATAGGAGCATGAGATAAGCAGGCGCATGTAGATTGTTGCATAAACAAGTCTGGCACATGGATCATAACAGGCGCATCGAATTAAGGTCGCATGAGAATGATAGACGCATGGGGTAAGCTAGTTGCATGAGAGATGCAAAGTTCGCTCCTCGGTTAAAGTGCTGAGTGACGGGCAATAAATACAAGGTCAGGAAAGTGACTAATGTGACTGGCCGTGTCAGAGAAGTGGCCGATATGACTGGTCAAGACAGGAAGTCAGAAGGAAAAGACAAAATCAGGGAAAGTGGTGCCACGGTCGGTTTGGTTATGCGCTCAATCAAGGAAGAGACGCATGAGTCTTTGGCCGCATGGATACCTTTATGCATCCAGTGAGTCAACACAAAAAATTTCTGCCACTTAGTTTTTTCAAGCACTTTGTTTCAAAAACTCAAGTATGGATTCAGTCATGCACCCAACAATTTAGGCACATGCTGCAAGGATATGTGGCAAAGAGTTTCGTGCCGCATAGCACTCTCTGCCGAATAGGTGTTGGGTGCTTGAAGTCCCATCGCCCCAAAAACAGTAAGTCTGCCATGAAAAAACTCCAATTCTAAAAATGTGTATTCTCCATAAAATCATCATTTCTAGTCTGAATCCAGCAAAGTAAAGCTCAAAATCACATAAAATCAAGTGCTCCTCAACATGGAACCTCTAGTTTTGGAAAACAACAAGTTTTAAGAGATCAAAACCAAGTAAACTCATGTAAGCTACAAACTGGAAACTTAGATCTACTCCAACCAAGGCATCAAAACCAAAAATACTAAGAATTAAACATGTAGAGAACTCATAGAGAACAATATAAAGCAATAAAATGTAAGGAAACTAAATAAATGCAATATAGCAAGTTCTTCCTCCTTGGTAAGATGTACTTGCCTAAACCCACTACTAAGCTACTAATACTACTACTGCTACTACCACCAAAGGGAAATGGGGAGGTCGGCCTCAGGCTGCTCTCGACTAGGAAGATGAGAGTGGGAAGAAGAAAGAGAAAGAAATGAAGAAGAATGAGGAGGAGAGAAATGGAAGGCTATATATATAAAAGGGTGACTAGCACTGTTTACAATTCTAAAAATTATATGAAAGCAGCTAAAAAACCATAAATTATACGGAAAGTAATATACAGCTATAACACACATATACCAGATAAAATACAATAATACTAAAATAGTGAGACGGGTCTCGCAACTCTCACCTCTTTAGAAAAATTTTGTCCTCAAAATTTTAATAAGGCACGGGGTCTAACAATAAAACTGTAGGGACATGCAATCAAGGAAGAAAGGGCATACGGGAATCAAGCACAATCCTAGAACAAGACAGGCATAAACAAGATAAGATCAGGGTACGAGATTTATGAACAAATATACCTCACAAGTCAAACAAATATGGGTATCTAGCTCGGGTATATAGCTATAAAACACATATACCATATAAAATACAATAATACTAAAATAGTGAGACGGGTCTCACAAATAGTCCAGTCTTTTTCCAACTCTAGAGTTTCAACACTTGACTACTCACCAACTGATACTTCTTCCGCTGCCAACTAACCAGTTGACTCTATCTCAAATACTTCACCTTTACCTGACCATCCTACCTTATCTCCATCACTTGATATATCTATACCAACTCCACCGGTGTTTCCTACATCCTCACTACCACCTCAGCGATCGACAAGGCCTACCAAAACTCCCATATTTTTATACGACTTTCATGTTGAGGCAACCCTTCCTTCAAGGTCTGCACCATCATCTTCAACGAATTTGGTCACCAATTCAGGTACTACTCATTCTCTTTCACATGTTCTATCATATGATTGTCTTTCAGTTAATCATAAAGCCTTCACCACCAAACTTACACTCCAGAAAGAGCCAACCAGTTTTTTCCAAGAAGTTCAAGATCCAAAATGGAGAGATGCACTTCACAATGAGATCCGATGCCCTTCACAATGAGATCCAAGCTCTCCAGGCCAAGCATACTTAGAGTTTAGTCCCTTTACCACCACATAAACAACCTATTGGCTGCAAATGGGTGTACAAGATCAAGATCCATTCAGATGGCACTGTGGAACACTATAACGCTTGGATGGTTGCCAAAGGATACAACCAAATTGAAGGAGTCGATTACGAGGAAACTTTTGCTCCGGTAGCCAAATTAACCATAATTCATATACTTCTTAGCATTTTAGCACCACAAGGATGGCACTTGCACCAAATTGATGTTATAATGCGTTCTTAAATGGAGATCTCTATGAGGAAGTCTACATGACCATCCTCCTGGTTTCGGACGAAAGGGGGAGAATAGGGTTTGCAAGTTGCACAAATCTATTTATGGTTTAAAATAAGCTTCACGACCGTGGTTCATTAAGTTTTCAACTGCTCTTCTGCTGGGTTCCAACAATCTTGGTTAGATTACTCTTTGTTCGTCTGGAACCGTCTAGAAAGCTTTATTGCGTTGTTTGTTTATGTTGATGACATGATCCTAGCAGGAAATAACTTGAAGGATATTACTGATACCAAGCAGTTTCTTTCAAGCCAATTCAAGTTAAAAGATATGGGCCAACTCAAATACTTTCTGGGGATAGAGGTTGCAATATCAAAGCAAGGAATTGCATTATGACAAAGGAAGTATGCGTTAAAAATCTTGGAAGATGCAGGCTTTCTGGGTGCCAAACCCTCATATTTTTTTATTGATCAAAATTTGTCACTTACACAAACAAGTGGAGATCTGTTGAATGATCTATCCCAATATCGAAGGCTTGTAGGACGGCTGATATACCTCACATTAGAGGCTAGATCTTGTTTATATTGTTCACGTACTGAGTCGGTTCATGGACAAGCCTAGACAACCACACCTTGAAGCTGCACACAAGATTTTGAGATACATCAAACAAACACCTAGACAAAGAATCTTTTTACCTTTTATGGGATCATTGGAGTTGAAGGCATTCTGTGATGTTGACTGAGCTCGTTGCAAGGATACAAGAAGATCTATAACTGTTTATTTCATTATGCTTGGACACACACCTATTTCATGGAAGACAAAGAAGCAGAGCACAGTGGTTGGACACTACATGACGTGAGGTAAGTTGGTTAAGAAGTATATTGAAGGACTTGAAAGTAAATGACACACAACTAGTTACACTATTTTGTGACAACCAAGCTGCCATACATATAGCTTCAAATATTGTGTTTCATGAGCACACAAAGCACATATAAATTGACTGTCATTTGGTGCATGAAAAGATCCAAAGAGGAGTGGTTCGAACGACATACATTCGAACTACAAATCAACCGGCAGATTTATTTACCAAGCCTTTGAGTTCGACGCAGTTCAATACACTACTCAGCAAGTTTGGTGTAATTAACATACATTTCAACTTGAGAGGGAGTGTTAAAGGAAAAGATCCCACCAAAGTTGCAAATTGATTTGGTCATTTAGTTGTCAAATTATTTGTATTGATTTTGTCATTCAGTGTCATTTAGCTAGCTTTCCATTTATTGTCAATTAGCTAGCTTTCTATTTATTTGTGCTTAATCTTAGGCTACAGATGTGGATCTAAGATGTAAGGAGATGTGTATAAATATATAATCTCATTATGAGAATATTAAGAAATCCATTCTTCACCAATATTATTTCTCTTTAGAAGGTGCATTTGATATTATTATTTTTCCCATCTACTTATGGTTTGCTTGGTTCGAAAAAGTAGAGCAAAATAAAAAAAAATGTGAAAATTAAAATTTTCTTATGCATTGTGGTAAAGTCGAGCAAAGTAATAAATCATATGTTTTGGTGCTCTGAAGAAGTGGAGGTTAGAAGTAAAATATCCTAAAGTTTAATTGGTTATTAAAGTAAGTTAAAAAAATATAACTTTTTTGTTGAAGTGACATTAATATTAACCTTTTTTGTTAAAATAGAGAGAAAATGGTCATCCAACCAAACGCGCAAAGTGAAAATGAGAATTTTTTACTTCTGTAGCCAAATCCCGAAAAAAAAAATCTTATGTAAAAATTTTGATTTCATGTATTACAAGATTTACTGTTTATTTCAAATCACATTAAATATATTATTCAAATCTTTCAATCAAACACGTGAAGTGGTAAAAAAAAGTCAAATTTTGACCACTTCTATGCTCTAGATTCGCGATCCAAACAGTCCCTAAGACCTTCAAATTGAATGTGGGTGATGCTACATTATGGATGTAGTACTCCTTAGTCCTTATGCCTATCTTTTTCTTTAAAGTCGATTTGGATGCTCAAGATGGTCCTTGTAGCTTTTATGATAGTGTCTTTATTATTTTTGCTCTAAGGCCACACTTGGTCTGTAAAATCATGATATTGGGAAAGAGAAGTCATTTTTTTCAATGGGAAAAATGAGCATGAAAGAAAAATAATTTTTAAAGGGAAAAAATATGGAAAATGTCACGACCCGCACCCGGTATAGGGGCACGAGTACGTGGGTACGTCCAGCCTACGCCGCAGCATCGGCAGTAGAACGCTGTCTAGGTCATGATACTATCTAATCAATCTCACATGGATATCCAACTCCATAAGAAGACACGGATAATCATAATATAATGAACAACATACTCAATCACATAACTACAGCACGATAAGATCTCGAAACAAACAATAAAAAATAAGACAAATCTAAGCAACAATAAATAGTCTAACCTGCAATCCCAAACATCCGGTCTCCAAGTATGTCGGAAACAAGTCCTCTATGGCATAGTCTGGAAACATATTTCCAGTCAGGAAAGAGCAAAGTACCTCTCAAATAACAGTTCCATTTAATTGATATAGACTATAAAACAATAAATAGATAATGCTAAATACTAAGAGAAGGCAATAAGTAAATGCAATAACAATATAAAGAGACAGGCAAGCATTATGGTACATTCAGTGCATATATGAAATAAAAAGAACAAGGTACAATATCATATACGGGTGATGTAGTATATGATCTAAAATAGAGAACTGTAACTATTCTAAGTGTTTGAAATATCAGTCTATCATGTGATCGGCTTGGGACAAGATCAAGCTGGCTGCATATGATTAGCTATGATTCATGTAAGGTCAGGCTAACCATTTGGTTAGCTATGATGCAAGTAGTGGTCAGGCTAATCATATATAACAGCTATGAGGCATGTAATGGTCAGGCCGCACCCGTCGTGAGATGTGGGGTGAGCTATGATGCATGTAGAGTTGGGTATGATCACATAATCTACTAATATTTCCCCCGCCCCCAACTAGTACAGTGGATCCAATCATGACACGTCACGATACACGAACAATATCCAATATATCATGTACAAGGTCTAAATATCCATGTCGTGTACAATGTCAATACGATAATCAATGTAACATCTTATGATTGCAGATCCAATCTATATACTAGTCCGTGTAGTACAGTGTCAAAAATCAGATGTAACATTTCTAGATACTGGAATTATAGATATTATCAAATAATTGGAAATTATCAGAGAATGTACTCGCCTTGGGTCCTTAGCTGGTAATACTAATGTCTTGTTCCAGGGTATCATCTTGATGATCCAACAGACCAATAGACATAACATAAAACAATACAATATTGCATCAGATATTACTCTAACACACCTTATAAATACACTGGACTCAGGGCTATGCTAGGTATGATACTGGTCAACTAGGGTCAGTGTGCGTCAAGTTGTACGGGCGTCGCGTCTGTGATTGTTGTGCAATCAGACAGTCGGTGATACGGGTCTTGCCAGTACGTCGATGTACGTATGGCCGTCTGCTAACATGCTACCTGGTCATACTTGGGTCATCTAGTAGATAGATACATAAAACATTTTATACATATTATTAACTAGCATTAATACTTACAATATATATATATATATACACTAAATTAAATACATATACACAATATGTATACCAATTAATTACATATATAATATATATTAGTTGAACAATATATATATACATCATATTGAATAATGCACACATACTAAATATATGTACGTACTATACTATACCAATTGAACAATACTCATATACAATATATATATATATATATATATATATATATATATATATATATATATATATATATATATATATATATATATATATATATATATATATATACATCATATGTATGCCAAAAATATATTTAAATATATATCTATTAGTTTAAGAAAAAGCTATATATATGTATGCACCAATTTAATACATATACCATATACGTATATAAGTACATATATATATAACAATATAAATATATATATATGCTATATATATATACATACCAAAAATACATTTTACTAAACAATTACTAGATAAATACATATACTATATATATATATATATATATATATATATATATATATATATATATATATATATATATATATATATATATATATATATATCAACATTAATATTAACATATACTAATGCTAATATACTAATTGAATTTATATTATATATATATATGTATACATATACATACTACTAGATATACATACCACCATGAAAGAGGGGGACAGGCACGCACCTGCGCATGGATAAGAGATCGACGATGACGATGGTGTTGACGACGATGAGGCGATGATAATGGTTATGAGCATGGAGGAGGCCGGGTCGAGGTGAAGACGACGGTGAGGATGTTGATGGATGTAGGCGAGGGTGGCTGCCGGAGTTTGAGGAGCTTGACGAGCTTGACAGGGGACGTCGGGGGGCTGCCCTCGTTGATGGGGCTGGTGGTGGTGGTGGTTCAGGCCACAATGGTAGTGGTTCAGGCCATAATGGTGGTGGTGGAAATGGAGGTTGGCTGGTTCGGTGGTCGTGCACTGCAGGTTGGCCGGGGAGATGGCCGGCTCGAGGTCGGGGCGACCGCGTTCAGTCGTGCAGTGGGGATGTGACGACGAGGTGGTCGGCGTTCAGTACAATCGATGGCGGAGGTGGAGATCCAGCGGAGAAGGATCGATCGAGTGAGGGAGACGGGTCGCTGCTCGTCGTCTGGTGGGCTCGGGTGGTCCGACGAGACTGCAGAGGGAGGTTGGAGATGGTGCTGCGAGTCGAGATGGCCGGTTGTTGGTCGGCTCCGTCGAGCGGTGGTGAGGTCAGGCGTTCAGCGAGGGGTGTCGGGCTCGCCGGGAGTGCGGGATGGAGGGACATGCGGCCGGGGAAGAGGGCTGTAGCAGCCGGAGTTGCCGGATGGACGCCGGGGAAGGGATGACTTATTGATGGAGATGGTGGTGTAATGGTTTCTTCGTCAGCAGGAGGAGGAGGTCGGGGTTTGGCCGGACTGAACGGGAGAAGCGGGGTCGGCGCCGAACTGGGTGGCCAGGGCTGGCCGGGCCGGGTGAACAGTGGGGGAGTATGATTTGATATTCCCTCTTTTTTCTAGATTAAAAAAGGGGAGAAAAAGAAGAAGAAGAAAGAAGGGAAAAGGAAAATTGGAAAAAACCTACGGTTGAGTGAGGAGGGAGGAGAGAGAGAGGTGGGGGCTTCCCTAGGTTGGGGATTAGGGCTTGCTTGGGAAGAGTGTGTGAAGAGACATTAAATAGGATGGTGAGTGGGAATGAGTGGTGTTGATGCTCCCATTTTGAATGGGTGGTCAGGATTTGACATGAAAGATTTACTTATGCAAGGATGAGGGTTGTTGACTAGTCAAATATTTGGGCTCTCCATTTGGTTTGAACCAATGGGGTGGTGACACCTAATACAATATTTGTAAATTAGCCCCCTTAAATTTGGGTATTTGCACAGACACATAAAATAATAAAAAATTGATGGGGGAAATTGGTGTTTGGTATTTTGTAGGGTGAGGGAGTGTTGTGTGTTTTGTATGGGCTTAACAGATGGGGTTTTTGGATTAAATTGGGTTAAAATGGGATTAGTCAAAGTTGGTATCCCTAATTAAATTAGAATAAATACAAGCGGTGTTCTAAAATTAATTAGGAGTACATGGGGCCAAAATTAGGTTGGGTCACAATATCATTAGTGAAGAAGACTCAGAACAGAATATTACTCTAATTTGGGTTGCACAAAAAATGGGTTGAGATTGTCTCCAATTTCGATTGGAACGCACAACGATACAAGTCGGATTTTATTTAGAAATTAAATAAACGTCCGCGACGAATATTGTGCGGCTAAAATGAAGCACAAGAGAGCATAATTATGAATTACAAAAAGGTCAGAATGGAAGGCGGGCACATCTAGGGCAAGGTTATAAAATTTGTTGGAAGACAAAAGCTAGGGTAGCGCTCCAAATATCGAAGCAACGGTAAGGCGCAATAATTAAATAAAATTACAGTAATTAATCACAATCCCAATTAATTAAATTCTAGTTAATACAAATTAATACATAATCCTATAATTCGGTCAGGTGTTCATCTAGTGGGCCTCTAGATCAACTCTACCAGCTCAAACATTAATGAACACTGTATATAATATAATATATTTAAATACACATCTTATACAATTACTTAAATTTATATACACATATCATGAAATCAATTAATATAACTACCACAATATTAATAATATATAAAAGTCGAAAATACCCCTATTTTTGGAATGTGGTAGTGACAGAAAAAAATGGTTTCCACACCCACCCTATGGATTCACTTTTCTACCCCAATGATTCACCTTTTCTCCCAAAAATTTAGATGCTTTTTAAACATTGAAAAGAAAAATTAAGAGAAATTATAATTTCCCGAAGGAAATGAATAGGGGTGAGCATTATTATGTTTTGGAATGAGAATCGAATCGAATAAGAGAATCAATTCAGTTTGGTTTGTTTCGGTTTTGAAAATACTACAACTTCTTATTCCGTTTGGTTTTGGTTTTGGTTTTGGTTTTGGTTTTGGTTTTGGTTTTGGTTCTGGATTTTGTTTTGGTCCAAAATCGAATAATACTTATGCAATTATATTATTATCTTTAATTTTCTACATAATTAATGATTGAAAATGTGTATATTTTGAAAATAACAATTCTATGAATTTATTTTAAAGTCTAAATTTGGTAACTTAACAATTAGTCCAAATTTATGCATAAAAATTATATATTTTTTAATATAATTTAACCACAATTACAACTTTTAGGTACAACCCATTAAACAATAAAAATAATCCAACCGAATAAACTGAATTGATTATCGGTTTGGTTACTGTTATAGTTAATTTTGGTCGATTTTGAATTTTTAGAAGTTCGGGTTTTGACTATTTCGATTCGGTTGAAACTAAATAAACCGAATATTCACCCCTTGGAACAAAAAAAAATAGAATTGATTTTCTTTCCTTTTCGCAAACGTCTGAATATGTATGTTTGTGACATTTACTTGTGTTTCGACTCTTTAGAAACTATTGAAAGATTCTGCTAGAAAATATGCTACAGGAGACGAACCCCTACTGGTTTGTTCACTAACCTGAGACTGTTGAAAAATGCTTATCATTGTAGTTTCATAACATACTTGTTTAATCAAAAAGATAAAAGTGCATGTTAGTTTTTTTTGAAGATATATTAATGAAGATGTAAATCCATTATAGTTCCAAAGCCATTGGGTCTCAAGTATTTTTTCCTTTTAGTTTTCTCTCTCTTTCTCTCTCTCTCTCTCTCTCTCTCTCTCTCTCTCTCTTTATTTGTCTATAATATGTGAGTTATTGCATGAATACAGACATGGATATGGATAAAGACACTATACGAATATATGACACATTTTTTTAAATAAGTACACTATAGTTACATATGTTGTACAAATACGAACACAAATACAAGTACCCATATAATACATATATATGCTCTATTTTCTCATGTCCATATATATAATATAGTGTGAGTATGTATGACGTTGTTTATGTTAAGTTGTGTCAAATTGATTTTTTTTTATAATCAATCTCTACATGTTTAAAGTAGAAGAGATTGACTGCTCAATTTTTAAATATTTGTGCTTAATTTTTTAAAGGGTGTTTCGTTTGTCTCAACCCCCTGAGTGTGTGTGACCATCATTTCATGCCTCAGTCCCAAAATACGAAGGACTAGGATACACAACTATGCTAGCAGTATGTATACGTAGGCTACTTCAATGTATGGAAACTAAGAATACATACTTAAGCTGTATATGAATTATAGCTCACACGTGGTATATAATTGTTACAAGTAAAAGATATAACTAAATCTCCGTATGAAATCTATATCTCATCCACGACAAACAAAAATCAACTAAATCAAATAGGTAATGATGAATGTAAATACGGAAGGTTCAAGTTCATCAAAAATTTAAAAGACGTCCGATGGAGACAAATCTACTACTAGTAGACATAAAATAAAAGATAAGAACATAAAACTAAGTCTATGATAAGAAATAAACTAAGAAATTACAAAGCCATCAACTATTGTCGTACCACTATTTGTTGTCGGTCCGTAAATCTGCGGGTACTCCTCGTCTGCCAAATTTGGAGAACAAATCCAGGTCTTTAGTGGGACGTAACAAGATACAAAAGGATAATGCCAATAAGTAACAGTAAATAAACATGCAACTGACATGATCAAGAAATAAAGATACAAATGGTGACACATGAAAAGAAATAATTCTACTAGGCGTGGCTAAATAAAAAATCGTAACCGCGTTACGGTGCGTGCCTAGCGGTCCTATAGAGTGCATCACAGTGCATGTCTAGCAATCTATAAAGGGTATCTATGTGTCACGCTGTGTGACAAGCGATCGAGAGTGGTCAATAGCCAACTCCTAATAACGATAATCTAAAAGCTAAGGATCAAGTCGAACCACATACAAGTAACTAATTATACGGCACAACCATTAGCGATGACATATATGAGCATACACAACACAACTAATGACCAAAACAGGTGACAAGTGTAACACCCCGTTCCGCTCTAGCGGACTGCCGTCTCAAACGGTAATAGTACAACTGTCCCGACCCGCCTTGCCTCAAAAGAGAAGCAAAAGATATCCAGACTTGTCCCTACAGGAATCCGGCTTAGGCTTTCAGAGGCTCGCTTGACGTATCGCTCTACCGAGGCGAATCATCGCTAAGGTGGGTGGCTACGGTGAACTTGTCTTTGCTTAGCCAGCACACATAAAATCTGGAATATTCATGCTAGTCGCTAGGTGAATCACCCCCTGCATGCTAATAAGAATCCAACGCACCTAGCTAAGGGATTAATCCCAACTCATATTACTATGCTAGAACATGGAAATTGAAATACTGCTTATGTTCAGACCCTCGCATGCTAAGTCCCTAACGATTTCATCTCTCGGCTTACCTTCGGTTCCGAGCAACGTGCCTGCTTATGTTCCTTAGAAACGCATGCTTATCTGCTTGAATGTTGCCATGTTTTCATCTAAACTCCGGGAGACTACTACGTAGTCGTTCATTGCCTGAACGAACCTGCAAGTATCCGGGACCGTTGGGTCTCCAAGGCAATCCCCGAACTAGGGGTACGCATCAGGGTAACAAATACTGAACGTGAATCCTTTAACGTGACAACTGAATGATAATCACATCAAGTTTATATCTGAACGAGAATCACGTCATGTAACGAACGAATCTCAGCTCTTGGAGCAAACGCTCGTTCAGATCACAAATCAATGGATTATCATTCAAGTTGTGGATTAAAACTGACCCTGATCCTGACCTGCATGTCGCGGACAAACTCGACAAGGAGGCACCGTTCCACGGGCGGACACCGGGGCACTGGGACCGTACCGATCCGGATGGAATATAACGTAATAGTCGTTCACGTGATTGACAGGATAGTTTGCAGCACCTCACGTGCTTTCGTTGCATTCTCTACCCCGCCAATTGACTATGGTCCTTTATGGCTATGCCAGCGACTAACGTTCATATAGATAAGTCATCCTCGCTTAGCGGCTATCCGCATGCGAGTCATTACATCGCATCAAGAAACAACTAAACACCTGAACGATCTGAAAATAACGACTCGCATGTTTGCATATGCTATGCCTCCTGAATGCTTATACTTGCCGTGCTTGAATTAACCATGTTGCCTCAATATTTGCCTTGGACAGGAAAGGAGATGGTAAGTTGGTAAGTCTCGCCGTGTTTCCTCAAACATCGCACGGCGCACTGCCCGACACGTTAGGCTATTCAATATTTGCATGAAACTGATCCTAAGACAACTAAAAAGACAACTTAATAGTTGTGCACGGAACCTGTATTACGTGTTTGGATTTGTCGAGCGGGCGAGTAGTTTCCCCACCAGTGCATTCAATGTACTGATAATCCACCAGTTTGTGTGCAGGGTGCGAAAGAACCTCATTCGGTACGGATGTCTCCTTCGTGCGTGCTAAGGCCAGGAGTTCCCTCTGAAGCCTTTCAACGGTGCGTCCGGAACTGAAGCACATATACAAGACATAATGTTGTGAACATAGCCCGAACATAGCCTGAACATCGCCTGTACAATCATTCCACAATTGTAGCCACTTGGCACGCTTTATGTTTCAGAGAGAGAGGCTTGAGCGACTTGTAATCTCGGCTATACGCCGCCTGTAATACTTGTTCATATCAATAAAAGAGCTTGCCTTACTTCAACTTGTGTTTCAATGCTTCCGCTATATTTGTCAACTCAGAGAACTTGTTACCGATCGCCTATGCGTTTATGACTCCGCTGTACTCGGACAATCTGTGCGACTCTGTGGCTTAGAACTCTTACCGCCAGCCAATGAATCACGGCCTTGCACGGGCGTGGTTCACGCTCGTGCGGCATCACGCCCAGATGGGTCAAGCAATCGTTCCGCGGGAGCGCTGGCGAGGGTGATTTCCGCCTAGCGGGAACGGCCGATTTGCCTGCGGGAGATCGGGGCGTGACAACAAGAAACATACATGAAAATAAAATATGATAGGACAATAAGAAGAGACATGTATAAACAAAAATAATGGAAAAACATGCATGTAAATAAACTGTACAAAGTTTGGCATGGTATCTTATCTGCGGTCCCGAAGTTGCTCTCAAGTCTTAATCCAAGGCCTAATTAATAACACATATAAAAACACAAAATTAATATTTAACATTATATGATGACCTTTATTTATTTGGTTCTTAAGTATTATAAGTGCATTATCTAATATGTACTTACTTTTATATATTTTCTTCTAATCCTACTTATACATGTATGGAACCTCTCTAACACGTATTTTAACATCATATAATACTAAAATAATTATATTTAATATTCTAAAAATATTTATAATTAGATAAAAATAACCAAACCACCATTATTGCATGCAAAAAATCCCATCGACGACAACTAGTTATTCCTAGCAACTTCGACACGTAGTTTATGCATACAACCATCATATTGGCATCAGAACATAATTAAATAACAAAATATAATATTTAATATTCTAATATATATATATATATATATATATTAATTTATATAATTTTATTATATATATATATATATTAATTTATATAATATGGCAAAAATTATTAAACTACAACTAGCCATGGTGCAACGTGCTCGTGTCATGGTTGTACATCAACTTGGGATAGTTTTTCACATGGAAATATGGATTTCTCATACAAAAAAATATTTATAATCATCTTCTATCATTCACATGGATTTACACAAAATTTTATACATGAAAAAATAGAAAAATAATCAAAGTTAGAAAACTTACGCGAATACGATTACGACGGGGACCTTGTTCGCGACTACGGGCTTCTGGAGTACCAAACGACCTCCAAACTCGCAAAACTTGACAGAGTACTAGGAGACTTCAAATGGATGAAGAAAAATATATTTTTATGGTTTTTTTATATGAACAGCAGTGACCTGCTGCTGCACCTAGCAGTCTGCTAGGGGTGTTGTCGGGTGCAAGGTTAGCCTTGGGGTCGGCCTTAGGGTGCGTGAAGGTATGGGAAAGGGAGAGTGAAGGAAGAAGGAATGAGGGGAGATATTAAAAAGGGGAGGGGGCTTATTTGGTCATTCACAAGGGAGGAGGGAGCGGCTAGGGCATGGGAAAGAGGAGAGGGTTGCTTATATATGCTAGTTTGTGGACCTTTAGAGGTTGGTTGTTTGGAGTTTGATTTGGCCCAATAAGGAGGTGTATATTTGGGCCTATTATGACTTGTTAGGCATCTAATAATCATTGGGCTCATTATATAATTATTTATTTTAATTTAATTAAGGTACACAATGGTATGCAAAGATGCGGTTTCCTAAAATAGAAAATTAGAATTTAAAAACTAGGATTTGAACCATGCAAAGTTTATGGGGCATGTAATGGTTTAAATAAATGTTTCACCCTTGTCATGGATATAGTAGGTCTTTAGGCTCTAGGTTACCAAGTTGGTTGTACGAAATGGGTTGGTGTTGCGCATCAAAGTCGTATGCAACGACAAATGCGATTATTTATCAATACTCGTATTTGTGACACAAAAGTTGTGCGACCCAAACGAAGTATGGGAATATGATTTTATGAGTGACAGTCAATGCATGAGCCTAATTTGGCTCGTATAAATTTAGTATGCAAAGTTGGTTGGAAGGTAAGGGCTAGTGTTGTACTCAATATATGTAGACCATGGTAAAGAGTTTCTATAGTTCAATAAATTGCCAAATATTTATTTAAATTAAATAAAAATATAAAAATAAATATTAATTACCAAAATAATACTATAAAAATCAGGGTGCTCACACATCCCGAAAGATAGCCAGATGCTTCTTTCACCTCTGGAAAGACATAACACACTATCGTCGATATCGCGTCGTATATTGACCATATCCACTTATTCGTATATGAATATTTGGGAACGGAACGTGACATAAATACTCGTAGAAATAAGGCACGACACACTACCGTCGATATCGTGTTGTAGACTAACAATATACACTTATTCGTATATGAATATTTGGGAAGGGGATGTGACATAAATACTCATAGAAATGCGAACGATGAGTGACAAGAGACTATATAGACTTCAGAGTCCTTAGCGCAAAATCAAGAGAGACCGCATAGGAGTAAACCCTAGCTCAGGAATAAAGAGAAGTGCAGATGGATGAAACATAATTATTGAAGCATTACTAACAAATAAAGGAATAATTGTGGTGCTTCGTTTCATGTACAATGTTACGTTCCCCCATAACTTCAATCCGATGTTTTGGGTTCTAATGGAAACTCTCATCCTATACAAAACTTCGGCAAATAGTACAAGTCAATTAGTTTGATGTAATGTCGCTATATTTTTCTTCTTTTTGCTTTGTTTATTTGGTGATGTTGGTTAATGGTTTAGTCTTCAATAGATTTGGTGCATATAAAGTTTGTTGTTGTAAGTGGTGTTACAAATCATATGTTTACTTTGCTATAAATAAAGTTATTGTACTTACAAAATTTAGTGTTTGGATAACTGGATTTGGAACAATAGTAAGTTTGGCTGGGATTTTTATGGTTGCCAAAATCCTAGATTTCTCGAGTGAGAAATTGTTTGGTTGGAATTTTATGGTCGCCAAAACTTTAGACTTATTATTAGAGCAACCAAGGTTCAATTCGTGTATTTTAAGTAAATTTTACAAAATATATATTATATAACTATGTGAATCTAGATCTTAACCCATAAAATAGATCTACGACATAGCTCTCCGTCTATAGAATGAAGGGAAACGATGAATAACATAAATACAAATACCTTTATTCTTATCAATAATTTATAGCTCAGAGGCCTTGTAAAAATAATAATAAGCAAGCCTTTTATCCCAATTATATGGGGCCGAATGTTTGAATCCTTCTTCTATTTGGCTTTGGTAAGGGCCATGTCTACGGTGATGCCAACAATATCCATATCATAAATAGAACAGGTGTAATAGATATTTGAATTCTTCTTCCATTTGGCTTTATTATGGGCCATATCCTCGATGTCAATAGCCCATGATTGTTCACACTAAGGTAGCTTAGCTTATAAGGTTGGGTTTGAGTTTGTTTATCATGGCTTTTTTGCTCTCTCTCTCTCTCTCTCTCTCTCTCTCTCTCTCTCTCTCTCTCTCTCTCTCTTTGATTTTTTTAAAAACTTGACTATTAGATTTTTGAAAAAATAGTTCCATTTTTGGTAGAACCTCCTATATCTTTTGACAACATCCTTCCACTTACTATCAAAAGTTATTTTTGCCATGACTTTTTTGTAATGCAACAACAATCCAACCAAGCCAAACAGTCTTAGACTATTTTTCTAAATAAAAAAGCATAAGCATGATTCCATAAGGCAAACAATCTTTGTTTGTTTTTACAAATCCAACCATATACTACGTCATTAGTATTTGATCTGTGAGATCATTGGTAAAGATCATTGGTAACGAGATATTATAATAGAACGTGCTTCGACAGATGACAATGTAGCATACCCCTTCATGAAGGCTATATAACAAAAGGTGTTCGAAAAAATATGGATAATATTGATATGAGATACATAGGAAACTGATAGTAATGCAAGTGGGATACTGATTTGATACCATAACAACCAATTTAAAAGGTCGTTCAATTGTACATATATCACTAGATGTATCAGACATTATTATTATTATATTATATTATATTATATTTATCATATTTAGATTGTGTTTATATAATTATTGATTATATAATAAAGCTCTACGAATAAAGACAATGGACTTTGTACTATTATGAAATGACTTGATTGAGATACAAATACCTTATAAGCTTTACTCTAAAACGCATGTTCCTAGATATAGGTTCACCAAGAGGAACATTGGTAAAATCAGAATATGTCGATATAATTTACGTCGAACTCATGCAATGAGTGCAGCTAGTCTCATAAGTTGTTGGTGTAGTTGACTCTATAGAAAAAGTACAAGTGCTCAATTAGTTGAACGAGTTCGCTGAACACGACACCATAAATAAATTCCTAATGGATGATATATGCTAATGTCAACATGGATGTCCTTTATGTCAGTGGTACAAGTGATCTTCGAACCTAAGGTCATTATGGTAACTTATGGGTGTGCACCCATACTTTGACTACATATACCTTTAGTGAACCCAAGGGTTGGACGGTCATAGATTGGTGTGGTGAATCACTCATAAAGGTTGTACATATGCAACAATAAATCTATCACTCCTAGCATATGATGAGGAGATTAACATCCTATGTGGTTCGACATGTTACACTTAAGAAATCCTTGCACAAGGTGATGTGTTAGAGGAGTCCTACTAGGTCATATGTGTGTTGAATTCACGAGATCCTGACACATAGCTACTACGACGAATTATGGATTGACAAATATTGTATGCCGTAAGTCTAGTCGAGATATAGTCTAAAAAAAAAAGACCAAATTGCATGGTAACTATACATATATATGTTCTTGAGTGGATGCCACTAAACATTCTCACACCATATGTAGGCCATAACACACGCTATATGTCAATCTTGGGCAACAATGAATGTCAGGAAAAAGTTTATGGAATAAGACATTTGGAGTTCCGAATGGAATTCTGAAGCTGATAATTCAGCTACGTCAGGATAAAGTTCGATCCATGTATCTATCATCCTAATGGGCCAAACACACAAGAGTTGGGTGACCACTAAAGCAACGCTTAGGTTCGTCTATGTTTGATAAATAAACGAAAGAAATAGAAACGATAGGTTTTATACGAAAACCCGCTCTTAGGTTCACAAACAAGAAGTACAATTAATCCTATACGAGGATGTTAAGTACAATTTTTTAATCTGGGTAAATATTGTTATAGGAGTCTGATCTGCAGTCGATCACTTTCTCCCTTGGACCACACGATGATGAAGAAGTGCCGTAGAAGACAGAAAGCAGCTTCGGAGGTTACTAAAGAGAGTGGATGCTCGATGCCAAAGTCGTTGATCACTACTCTTTGCCTGAGCTCTGGATTCTTCTCTCTCAACGACTGTTTTCCCTCTAATTTTTCGACCTTTTTTTCGACCAATTTTTGACCATTTTTTGACTAATTTTTGACCTTTCTCCCCCGGACCTCTGTTGATAGAGGTCTCTATTTATAGAGTTTTAGTGACAGTGACCACTCAGTCGGCATAGAAACCGAGTAGTGGAAAGTACAGCATCCTTTTACACGATGGTTACAATAACCGTTGCCCGCGTATAGATGACCTTTTGAATGAGCGTGTGATGCGTGTGCTATTAAGAGACAATGCGTATAACTGCTGCGAAGATCACGGTGTAGAAGCCACGTAGGTAGTTATCCCTCGCGTAGAAGAGGTTGGCGTAGAAGCCAATGACTGTCACCGTGGCGTAGAAGCCAAGTAGGCATAAAAGCCGAGTAGGCGTAGAAGCCGAGTAGGCGTAGAAGCCGAGTGGGCATAGAAGCCGAGTGGGCGTAGAAGATAGCTGATCCTCTCCCCTGACTGAGGCCTTGAGCGAATTCTGGACCGAATAGCCTTAATACGCGCCAATGCAAATATAGCCTGAGTTGGCGTATTCCAAGGAGATAGCGTACAGCGTGCTCCCCTAGCTGAGAATAGCCTGATGACGTAATGTGCCAAAGTGATGATGTGGACGTTTTAGCCGAAATTACGGCTTTTGGGGATATAATCAAATCTCTTGCATTAAATGCAGAAATCTGCCCCCATCCTGCGCATTAAATGCAGAGGTGTGTCTTCGAAGATTTGCCATCATTCTGCGCATTAAATGCAGATACGCGCCTCGAACCCTATACGAAGAGCAATTGATGACGTGGCGGTCTGTTTGTCTTCTGCAGAGCGTAAGAATCTCACGTCTGCCTGTGTAAAACTAGGCAGCATATTCCAGAGGCGTGTCTCAAAGATTTGCCATCATTTTGCGCATTAAATGCAGAGGCGAGTCTTGAAGATCTTCCATCACTCTGCTCATTAAATGCAGAGACGTGCCTCGAGCTCTGCCATCACTCTACGTATTAAATGCAGAGACGTGCCTCGAGCTCTGCCATCACTCTGCGCATTAAATGCAGAGACGTGCCTCGAGCTCTGTACAAAGAGCAGCTTTTGATATGGCAGTCTGTTTGTCTTCTGCGGAGCGTAAGAAGCTCATGTCTGCCTGTGTAAAACTAGGCAGCATATTCCCTTGTATGCGTAAAAGCAGTTTACGCCAAGGAGATGTCACTAAATGACAGTCTGGGTCGCTGTGCCGCGCCATCATTATAGCCGTCGTCTGGGTAGTCGTGCAGTACTCTTTGTCAGGAGTTCAGACGTCAGGTTCACTGCATGATTTGACAGGTTCATTTTGGGGAATACGAAGCGTTCCTTGTATACTTCAATGCTACATTAAAGCGGATGAGTTTTACGCCATAGAGGCGATGTAGCACCCTTTTTATGCTAAAGCAGCCTGGACATACTGTATTACGCAGATAGTCCTTGAGCTTATATTTTACGCTGTGCTCAGCGAAAAAAGCTCTGTCGCACGTTGATGGCTCTGAAGTCATCTTTTACGCTGTCCAGCATTAACATGCTGCGTATAGCTATCCAGCGTATTTTTCATGCTTTTATAAGACCCCCTTCAAAGCTTTTAAATTCCTCGTAATTTGAAACGCTTTGAATGAAGCATGAAACGATTAAGTCTGACACGTCCTTCAAGGCTGACTTTATGGGGGAGTTATTGGGGATCCGTTGGGATTCGGTGGGCTCTCTCTTGCCTATAAAAGGCTGAGGAGTTTAACCTGTTCTTCCCATATTTTCTTCACCACACAGAGATGATCGCCGGAGTTCGTCGGGTCGATTTGAGGAAGAAGAAGACCATGTTCTTCCAGCATGTAAGGAGCCGAAAAAGACGGCGTCTTCGAGCAAATATCCTCTGCAACGATGGATCATGGAAGGATATCATAGCTTTCTTTGCTCGGGATAATCAGCAACTTTGTATGGCGGTTCTTCCGGAGAGAGGAAGGATCTCATTTGACCACACAACTTGCAAGCTGTATCTTCTCCTGTCTTTCATGGACGAAAGAAGACAAACTAGCCCTGTCCTCGGGTATTGAGTTGGGTAAAATATCTCAACTCAATCTGTCATGGCGTACGGAGCATGGGATCTGCATAATTTAGGCAGGCCCAACTTTGTACCCTCCCACCATTGATCATTTTCTTGTTAGTCGGTTGCGAAAACCGACTAACTGCTGGAGAAGATGGATGAAGAATTCCACCCATGCGAGAACCTGGCAGAACAGACTCTGGGGGTGGCCTTCCGACGACGACGAGGAAATCCTTTGTAGACGGGATTTTCCTCATATGTAATCATGAAAATGAAGAAAAATCCTTTGTAGATTGGATTTCCCTCATATGTAATCATGATTTTAATAAAAATTGTCTTTCTTCTGTGCATATGATTATCTGCCATATACTTTGCTGTGAAGTCTGAATATGTGTAGCTTCGACACGTCTGGTAATTTTACGCCGACTCTGATAGAAAGAGTGCTAGGTCCCGTCCTGTCTTTTACGCATAACTAAGGATACGGAGAAAGCCGCTTAGCATTCGAGTATTCGAACTGTCGTGCTGTTAGGAATGAGGAACCACGTAGAATTCTGAACTGTCACCTCTGATGAACAGAATTCTTGTTCAGACAATCATCTTCAAGAATAATTTCTCGAACATCCCTTGGAACAGGGCGAGAAATGGCTGTCAAAAACTGGGTCGCCATCTTGAACTATAGATAAAATATTCAGACTGGAGTCTGGATGAACTTCCAATCGACCCATGGAGAAGAGTAATTTTTAATGTTGAACTCTGTATGCTTCGGGTACTTGGAATATTTTGAGGTCAAGAAGGAGTATCTTCTGTGTGAACTCTTGCCATTGACCGCCTTGAGAATCGTTCAGATATACGCGTACTCTGGCCTACGTATTTTCAGATATGCGAAAAGTCATAGATCTATAACTGTAGATGAGCATAAAATCATAAGTTCGTTGCCTTTCGAACGTAAAAGCTACTGAGCATGAGAGCATCTGGGCGTAGAAACTGTAGATTTGTAGCTTCTGAAAAGGAAATCTTCCGAGCGTGAAGTTGTGGATATGTTGCCTCTGAGCGTAAAAGCCACCGAGCGTGAAATCATAGATTTGTAGCTGCTGAGCGTGAAGTCGTAGGTTTGTAGCCTCTCGAGCGTAAAAGCTATCGAGCATAAAAGCATACAGGCGTAAAACCATAGACTTATAACCTGTGAGCGTAAAACCGTAGATCTGTAGCTGTCGAGCGTAGAAAGCTCCTTAGCGTAGAAACCACGAATCTGCTTTGCACGAAAACTTTTTGAATTTGCTGACTGTCCGCCTTCTCTAAGTAATAGGCTGACGTAGTCCCCAATCATAACCGAATATTAAATATGAGATTTGGTTCGGGATTCGAGGAGTCTATCCGAACTCTATATATACTCCAAGCTTTTTAGAGAAAAACTTTTCATCTGTCTTTTGCAAAAGAAAGCCTTCGACTGTTCGAGTTCTCTCCTTCGTCTCCTCTCCGAGCATTCAGAGTTTTCAGCAATGGCCCCGAAATTGATCTCCTCCTCTAAGGGAAAGAAGACTGACTCTTCTTCTCGCTCTTCTGCCCAAGCGAGAGCGACTTCCGTCGGGCAAGACGAGCTTCATTCTGAGCGAAGTGTCCCTCCGACGAGTAGTGCACCCGACCTTAAAGGTAGAGCTTTTGGGACAAAAAAGAATGACTAAAATCCTTCGCACACGTTGTACGTGAACACGCTAGTTCGTCTTTTGTGCTGATAGCCTCTTTGAGGAAGATGATGCACAGAGACGTTTCATCTTTTACGCCCATATTTCTAATGTGTCAGCGTAAAAACTCCATATTTTCGCAGTCGGGCGTAAAAGCACAGACTGTCGAAACTTGGTGTATACTATAAAATTTGAGTGTTACGCTTCTGGATGAGAATTCCGGCGTAATAACTCAAATTTTGGCAGTCTGGCGTACAACACAGACTGTCAAAACTTTGCGTATTCTGCCAGCCTTGAATTTTATGTCAAGGAAATGGATTCCAGCGTAATGATCAAGTTTTTACAGTCTTGGCGTAAAGCACAGACTGTTGATTTTTTGCATATGCTGCAAGATTGTCTAGTATAGAAACTGACTTGTCTTTCTTGTATTTTGTAGTTAACTTGCATGCGTCTCCATTGGCTGAGGTGATGGATTCCGCTGCCGGGATGCTGCACTCCAACTACCTGGACGATTTGTCCCATGTGACATTTCCCATCTCTGGACCCCAATATCCTGAAGGAAGGGGAATCCTGATATCGGCTCAAGGCGAGCGAACGCTGTTGAACATGATCAACGGAGAGCCCCTGGCGTATATAGACGGGAACCAATACATAAAGCCGGCTTTTCTCTTCGGGGACATGATTGACAAGCAGTCCCAGACGAAGCCCAAGAAAGAACTCTGGGTTTTCCCTACCGGGGGCTTGGTTCTGTATTTGCCCAAGATGCTGAGAGACTATCCCATCTCGGCATTCTTCCATGCTACACATCCCAGGAAGATGTCGTGGACGCTGACTCCCGATCTTCACGGCCGGGCGGGGAAGATATTTCATCTGAAAGGAGCTGACCAGGGGTCGTTTGTCAGCCACCCTTCCGGCTCTGTGATGCCGTTCAGGGGACTGTACCCGGGCAGTATCCCGCGTAAAGACAGTTTAGTGCTCCAGCCGGTCCAATTACCGACTTTCTGCAATGATTTCATGGGGCACGGGGGAGTATACCCTAAGGTGAACCCTCAGACAAGTGGGTGGATCACCCATACAAATCTTCGATGGGCTCGCTTAGCTGAATGGGCCCTGAAGCATTTTCAGACCGAGCTGGAGGGCATTGGTCTGTACGAAGCTGTGAGTGCTACCAGTGTTGGGTTACCTCTCAACCCCAACCTGTTTCTGGCACTGATGGAGCGATATATCTCGCTCACCGGGACTTTTGCCACTCCACTGGGGGAGTTGGGATTGGCCCTCCACGAGATGGCAGAGATCTCGAGGCTGCCGATGGGGGATACTCCATATGAAGAGTATGTTCCCACAAACCGGGAGTTGGGGGATTCAGACCCTCGGGTAGTGGAAGTGTAACAGGAGCTGATGTGCCACTACCTTTCTTGCACTGCTTTTTATGGCGAGCCTTCAGATTTGGCTCACATCAATAAATGGGCGTCCTACCTCTTCTTTCACCGGGCCAGGACTACTTAGCCGGAGAAGGTCTTGGATATGAAGGATCAGCCTTTGAATTTTCTGAGCGTGCTTAGTGCTCAGGTAGTCGACGATCTCATGAAAGACGCTGGGGCTCCTGACCAGATCCTCGACGAAGGGATAGGGAAATATCCTGCAGGCACTAAGGCCTACAGTTATTTGAGGCGTTGCCGCAGGCCTCTGTCCAAGGAAGCTCAACTGGCTGGCTTTCTCTCCATATGGTTGCGTCAATTGGTGGTACCCGAGATTGCATCTGCGGACCACATTTACCACAATACGCTATAGCATGCAGTACGTCTGGTGTTCGGGGCAAGACTGGGCTTGCTCCCTGCCATGGTGTGCCGCATACAAGCTGGCCTGAGGGCCATGACTGATGGGCTGCTAGCCGATGAAACTCGACGTGATAGCTTTCCCAGAGTAGAATTACCATACCTGTATTTGATGGGATGGTTAATTCTCCATAACCCCAGGATGATGTCTTCCGGCTCTGGCAGTAGTTCGGGGGATAGTTTCTTGTTGAACTACAAGAATTCCTCCTGGAATATGACCACAGTTTTAGACTGTCGGCGGGTGCTGAACTTCAGTCACAGCTGGAAGCTTTTCTGCACTGTCCCCTCTGTACATCTCAATCAACTGGGGATCAGACTTCAGGATATGGGCGACGGGAAGACCGTTCTTTCTCCTGAGGCTTTTATTTGGTTGGTCTGCATTAGGCCTTCCCATTTACTGTACAGAAGTGAAGACCATTGCTTCTTTGAGCCCTACCTGCCTAGTCGGTTTGCCAGGCAATTTGGGTACGACCAGTTGCACGTGGGCAATGCCGTCACCAGCTTCAGGTCCAGGGACGGACTCATTGATGGAGCGAGAGGATGGCGATACTTCATCATGGGTTACACTTGAGCAATCTTTACCGTGCCCGTCATTTTACTCTCCACGGAGCTGTGCATTCTTCACTCGTATGCCCAGTTCTATGTGGCAACCAACATCTTCCATCGCGATTTTGATATGCATGGAAGTTTTAGGATGCCCTCTTCTAAGCTTGGGGGAAGAGTCGAAATCCCCTCAGTTTCTTCTGACGAGGGTGAAGAGTCCGTTAATCCAGATGAGCCTCTATTGGCGGTACCGAGGGGTGAAGTACCTCCGCCTGCAGGGCCTCTGGTAATCTCTGGGAAGCGAAGGGCTCCTGCTCCGAAGGAGACTTCCCCTTGCAAGAGGAAGAAGAAGACGGTTACTCGTCCTCTCAGGATTCCCGGCAATGAGGCTCCTAGAATTGAGCCTGCATCTCCCCCTGTTGGGGACGATTCTTTGATTGGAGGTTCCTCGCCTTTTAGAGAGGGAACCTCTACAGTCCCGGCTGGCGATGCCGGAGAATTCCTGTTGGAGGCTGCTGTCGCTGCTACCGCTTCGGGTAGTGGAACGAGATCGCCTTTGGGGCCGAGCCAAATAATGATATCTTTATCCCGGTCAGCATCGGGAGAAACCCTTGTCGTGTCTGTCGGTGCGCCCAACGAGATTCCACCTGGTGAACCTCGAGTGGATCTCGGCGAAGATTCGGAAGAGTACCTGCCAATGTCAGTTAGCACACCCCCTTCCCCAGGTATGACAGCTTGCCTAGCATCATTAAGACATGATTTAGCTGTACTGGCCGCAGATGCGACATATATGCCATTGGCCATGGGTAAATGTCGTCTTTACGCCTCTCTTTAGAAAAATTAACATTATTTTGATATTAACTTTCTTTTCTCTTCTTTTCAGGGGAAGACATCTTCGGAGAGGGTAGTGTAGATGCGCCTTTTGGCTCTGTGTCAGGTCCTGGCGTCCACATGGAGGTACCCGGCCTCGAAGAGGAAACATTTTTGGGTGCCGGCTCGCCCGAGATGGTTCCTATATCTCAGGAGGAGGAGGAGCCTGTCATTGCGATAATGCCTCCTTTGAGTACGCCGGTCACTTCGTCCGGTATTGGCGCATCTTCTTTTGTCGTACCACCTGTTGAGGCAACGACTGTGGCAACATCGTCTGCGGTCGTTCCTGGAGGGGGATTCGCCAATATTGCAGCCACTCCCAGCGTCCATTCGGATCTAGCCATGCTGACTGAGCAGTATACCAGTATCTTCTACACCGCTATGAAAACATTGATATCAATGGTGTTGGAGAAGAATCTGAGCTTCGAGGCGCTGAGGAGGTCCTCTCAGTTTGCGATAGTGCCGATCAGAGAATACGACGACACTGGGGTAGCTGATACACTGGAGCAGATAGTTAATGGTTTGGAGGAACCCATTAACGAATATCAGCAGCTATCTCGAGGCAGCCTCGATGACCTGGTCCAGGCTGAATATGACTCCTTGACTGCGCAGCTTACTGAACAGATGGAAGCCCTAAATAAATCCATCCAGACATATCAGCAGAAGATGGATGAAGAAAAAGCTGTCTTGGAGGAGGTCATTCCTCTTCAAACGAAGTGCCAAGCCGAGCATGAAGGAAATGTAGCGAGGGTCCGCAAACTGGAAGCAAAACTCGCTCAGGCAAAGGAGTGGGCTTCTCAGTCGTCGGAAGCTCTAGATGTGGTAAATGGTCGACGGGGCCTAGCTCAACAGAACTTGGCGCGTGCAGGAGTTGCCCGTGCTGGTTTTGTTCGGGCTAGATCCGAACTGTCCCTCCTGAACTTTGAGCTCCAGGACTGAGAAGATGACCGTGCTGGCGCAGCAGATTCGCGACCTGACCGCTCCTCCCAAATGATGTACTTTTTGGCTTTCCAATGTAATTTTGCTCTTTCTGGGAATAATAAAGAGGCTTTCATCTGACTTTGTGGACCCATTATTTTGGAATATAAATGACAGGTTTGGGTGAAAGTGATATCAGAGGTAATATGGATGTGATATACTCTCGATAAGTTTTAGTAGGACATATCTATTCAGAGGTTATATGGACATGATAGAATATACTTCAGCTAAAATTTGTACACAAAACACTATCAGAGGTAATATGGATGTGATAGGTCTTGAAGTTCCAAATTAGTTAAACATATCTATTCAGAGGTTATATGGACATGATAGAATACGATCCAACTAGTTTCGTTTTGGAAGTAGTTTTGTCAGAATGAGATTTTCGCCATATTCCACTTGAGCAGAGGAGGTTAAGCATAGTACCTCTTCAGGAATTTGCCATTGATAGGAGCCATTAACAAGTCTCCATTAGGCTTGGCTAACCTGTAAGCACCGTTTGAGAAAGTCGTCTCGATCACATAAGGGCCTTCCCATTTGGGCTAGAATTTATCCTTACTCCTGTGAGTAAGAATCATCGGCCTTCTCACAGCTAAAACCAGCTCGCCGACTTTGAACACTCTTTCCTTTACTTTTTGGTTAAAAGCTCTAGGAATGCGTGCCTGGTAGAATGCGATGTGTGTTGAGCTTGGAGGCATTTTCGTCAAATCCTTCTAGCTCTTGAAGCCTTAATAGGTCATTCTTTTCTTGAGTCAACTCATTAGCCACGGCTATCCTGAGTGACGGAATTTGGACTTCGATGGGGAGAACTGCTTCGCTCCCGTAAACTAATAAGAATAGGGTGTAACCTGTCGGTGCTCGTACCGTTGTGCGGTATGCCCATAGACATTCTTCCAGCTTCTCATTCCAATCCCTCTTGTTCGAAGAGACGAACTTTTTCAAGAGCTTGATAATGGTTTTGTTGAAAGCTTCCGCCAAACCATTAGCAGCAGGATTATATGCCGTAGAGGCCATATTTTGTATCCGATTTTTATCGCAAAATCGATGAAACGCTTGGCTGATGATCTGAGGTCCATTGTCATGAATTATCCTTCGGGGTATCCCAAAGCAATAAATGACATAATGCTTGATGAAGCTGATCACATTAGATGCCTTTACCTCAGCAAGAGGGATCGCCTCTGCCCATTTGGAGAAATAATCTGTGATGGCCAGTATGAACCGGTGACCTCTGAAAGAAGACGGGTGAATAGGACCAATGATATCCATATCCCATGCTTCGAAAGGCCAGGATGCAACCGTAGGATATAGATGTTCAGAAGGTTGATGGATAAAGTCTGCATGGACCTGACAGGCTCTGCATTGTCTGGCATACTTTATTGCATCTGTGATCATAGTAGGGCAGTAATAGCCCATTCTCCTGATACGATCATGTAGCTTAGGACCGGGTTGATGCGCTCCGCATATGCCGTTGTGAGCTTCACGGATAATCCGCTGTGCCTCATCACCGGAGAGACATCTCAATAGCAGTCCATCGTAGGTCCGGCGATATAGACACTGTGAAGATGCCTCAAAATAGAAGTGTAATGATCGTCTTTTGACGGATACTGCTTCTTTAGGGTCTTCTGGCAAGATTACGTATGCCACGAAATCTATAAAGGGGCTTCTCCAGTCTCTCTTTGGAAGATCTGTGTTCACAGCGTAGCTGTGTTCTATGTGAAAGTTATTTTTCACACAGAATAAATCTCTGTTAAGAAGGATCACCGAATTCTGCCTTCTTATAGGAGTAGCTAAATCTGCAGCTAGACTGGCTAGGGCATCAGCTTCCAGATTCTGAGATCGAGGTACATGCTCTATGAAGAATCCTTTGAATGTCATGGCTATCTCTACCGCTGCTCGTTGATAGGGGATGAGGTCTGGATTCTGGACTTCGTATATTCCTCTGACTTGATTGACGATCAGCAGAGAATCACCGAAAGCTTCCAGAGATTCGACGCCCAATTCTTTAGCGACTTGGAGTCGGATTAGTAGAGCATTATACTCCGCCACATTATTAGAATATGGCTCGCTAAGAGAATATGCTCGATAGATGACGAGTTTATCAGGAGTAACCAGGATAGTTCCTACTCCTGAGACCACGTTTCCCCTGGGACCAGTTCTGAAGGCACCATCGAAGAATAGTTGCCATGCATCACCTTCCATTGTGGAATTATATTATGCAACTTCATCGGGAATGTCCTCGTACAGTTTGGAGGTTTTCGGGATCGGATGAGCAGCTAGGAAATCAGCCAATGCTTGGCCTTTGATAGACTTCTGAGGAACGTACACCATGTCATACGGTGTTAATAATATCGCCCAAGTCGCGAGTCGGGAGTTAAGAACACTTGGCTTGTTCATTAATACCCGAAGAGGATTGATCCTGGAGATGATGTGGATGGTTTGGCCTGTGACATAGTATCGCATTTCCTGGATAGCGAACATCAGAGCCAAGCATTCTTTTCCACTGCATTGTACCGGTGTTCGGCTCCGACCATCATCCTGCTGAGGTAGTAGATAGCCTGTTCATGACCCATATCATTCTTTTGTGTGAGAAGAGCTCCCAGAGAATGATCCATCGCTCGAACGTACAGCAAGAATGGTCTTCCTATGATGGGAGGCACCAGAACTGGCAGATTAGTGAGGTAGCGTTTGATATCATTAAACGCTTGCTGACAGGCTTCGTCCCATACGAAGGATACACCTTTCTTCATGAGACAAGAAAAAGGCTGACATCTCCCAGAGAGGTTGGATATGAATCTCCGGATATAAGCCAGACAACCTTGAAATCCCCTGAGTTCCCTCAGATTACGGGGCGGTCTCATTTCTAAGATGGCCTTGACTTTATCAGGGTCCACTTGAATGCCTTTGGCGGTAATGACAAATCCCAGGAATTTGCCACTAGATACACCCAGGAAGGACTTTGTATGATTAATTTTGAGTTGATGTTGGCGCATCAACTCAAATACTGTCTTCAAGTCTTGGATGTGATTACCCTTGAGGCGGCTTTTGACAGCTACATTCCACTGTCTTGTGTAAATGCTCATGGAATATGTTACTTATAGCCCGTTGGTACATAGCTCCGACATTCTTCAATCCGAAGGGCATGACCGTATAGCAATATACCCCCAATGGTGTCCGGAAGGCAGTATGCTTCTCGTCTTCAGGATGCATCTTGATTTGATTGTATCCTGAAAATTTGTCCATGAAAGACATGTGTTCAAAACCGCATATATTATCAATCATGACGTCTGTGATGGGAAGAGAAAACTCATCCTTGGGGCAGGCTGCATTCAGATCTCGGTAATCGATGCATACACGTACTTTTCTATTTTTCTTCATGACCGGAACAACATTGGCGACCCAGTCGGGATATTGTTCTTCCCGGATGAAACCGCAGGCTATCAACTTCTTAATTTCAGCTTCAATGGAATCCATCATATCCGGGCGGAACCGGCGTTGGTGCTGCTTCACAGGCTTCGAATCGGGCAATATATTGAGCTTATGAGTAGCCACCTTTGGATCAAGACCTAACATGTCCTCATAATTCCACGCAAAGACGTCGATATATTCTTTTATCAGCTGAATAACTTCTTCCCTTTCTTCTTCGAAAAGATTGTTACTGATAAATATCGGCTTTGGCGAAAGTTCATCCCCAACGTCAATCTGGATAACTTTATCTTTAGTGGGAGGTTCTCTCTGCTCGAAGCGAAACTCCCATTGTGTATCTATTTGTTGAGCCCAAGCGTCATTCTCAAACAGTTCAGATTCTTGTTCGTCTGCTTCGAAGGAATCCGTCACTACCATATTTACTGATAATGTTCGTTCGAAAGCATGAGATGAGTCGGAGGGCGCTGAGCCATTTTGAGAAGAGGAAAAGATATCCTCGTTTGACTCAGGAGTTGCAAGGGAGGTGGTATACCCTAACCCGAAACGAGTTCGTTGAAAGTAGGGATCGCCGTACAGCGACATTCGTCTGCCTTTCCCGTAGTTGAGACCTGGTTTCAGCTTCAAGTCATAACCCATACTTTGTATGATCTTTAAAGCTTACGGGCTGTATCTGTGAACCTGTATTTTACCAGCATCGTCATCAAAAGAATCTTCTTGTATAGTCGGTTCGTTGTACATGTGGCCGAAGACTATTGAATGCTGACTGTTGCAAGTAGGCGGGACAATGAAGATAGAATCCTCATGTGGTCCATATATCGTGATGACATTGGATGATGATACTACTTCTCATACATACGGATGATAGGAATCTATAGCTTCCAAGAATTTTTATGCTATAGGTTCCATATCGTCATGGGGAGAGGATTCCTGATTTGGAATTTGAGCGTCATTATACTGGAAAAGAGGATCTTTATTATCATCCGAAACCGCATTCTTGGTTGCATTTACATCAATCGGCTGCCGGTTGCGCCGAAGGTTGATGACCAAGGGTGGAGGCTTCTGGTTCAAAGTGATCACTAGAGGATCACCCCCTTTTCCTGACCTAGTTCTGTTCAGGTGGATAGCCATAGGCTCTATGGCTTTTGGACGAGTAGTCCGTCCTTTCACCTTGATTGACAAAGGTTGCTCGGCAGAGGGTTCTTCTGGCTCCCGGTGGGATTCCTTCTCTGCTTCGGCTGACACCTCTTCTGTGTAGTCTTGAGAGTACAACACGACATCAGAGTAGTAGGATTCTACTCCTTTAAATGGGTTCAGGTCAGCAAACTCCATTTGTACTGTTCCTTGGGCATCTACATATTTAAAGCATTGATGTAGAGTCGAAGGAACGATGTTGTGGTCATGGATCCAAGGTCTGCCCAACAGAATGTTGTAGGATACCTCTGAATCAATGACGTAACATGTAGCCACTGATCTGAGGTCGCCAATCTGGATCCTCAGGCAAATTTTCCCCAACGGCTTACTCTTCCTAGCGTTGAAACCCACGATTGTAGTGGTGGTGTAAGCCAATTCGCTGGTAGGAATCCTCAGTGGTCTGAGCAGACTATGAGGAATAATGCTGATCGATGATCCTAGATCTATGTGAATCCGGTCGACCTCCATGGAACCAACGTATCCGATGTAATAGAGGGGTCTATCATGCCTGTTATGCTTTAACAGCAGGTCATCTTGAGTGAAAGGGATATTCGGGACCACCTCCATCACACTGTGGCATTGAAGACATGCCACGGGTTCTTCGTCAGGGGACTTGAGCTGGGTCAAGTATGCTTCCGCCTGCATTAATGCTTCACTCAGGGCTTGACGAGTGTCTTGAGAGAGCCTGAGTAGTTCAAAGATGGACAACCTGGCTGGTGTATTAGCTAGTTGGGCCAGGATATCGAAGTTGTATGGCTTCTCTAAACCTTTGTTTTGAATGTTTTTCAAAGGTTTATCGAAATGCACTTCTTTTTGTTTTTCTTTGTCCGCCGAAGTTGGTCTCGAAGGACCGGCCTCTGGCATGGCGGGCTCTGGTTCTGAAGGCTTGGTAGCTGAAGCGCCTGCCGGTACATCTTCCTGACTTGCTCCATGGTCCTTGAGGTAAGCTTTCCCTGAACGGGTTCCAGTAGCCAAGACCTCGTCTTCTGATGTCGAGTGTACCGCAACCATGTGACATGGTTTACGCTTCGAGTTCTTTTTAGACTTAGCCTTAGCAGCTTGAGTCTCTTTCTCGATCTCCGATACCAGATCTGGGTGAACCCATATAATCTCGCCCCGCTGGGTAGTTAGGGGTAGCAAGTCATGATTTTGACCCCTAGCTGGAGGGAGATTAATGATGTTCATCGTCGTCCGGGAAATAGGTGTAACACCGTCGGGGACTTCTTGGGGAGGCAGATTGCCAAACTGCAGAGAGATCATGTTGGCTGTGACCGTCTTCTCGTTGTTGCGCAGAGTGATGGCCTTAGCATCGATCAGCTCCTGGATCTTCCTTTTCAGTACATAACACGCTTTCGTAGGGTGGTGTATGTATCTATGGAAGATGCAGTACTTGGGGTTATTAGTACTGCCGACTTCATTAGGCCGCTTCTCCTCAGGAAGGGTAATCTTGCCACTTTTGACGCGACACTCGAATATGCTCGGAATATCGTCGTTGTCGAAAGAGTATACTTCAATGGGCCTAGAAGTCCCAGGTTTCGTCTGTGTGGTTGCCGCCGTCTTTTGTCTGGATGTATTGATTGCCAGAGCTTCTTTTCCTTTGGCACCACGAGGTTGGTCGCTGTTGGGAGATGACCTCTTGCCTCTATCGGAGGTAGAGATCATGATGCCATTATCATGCGCCTTCCGACTGTTGTCCTCGGCGGCTACCGCTGAGATGATGAACGAGGGCCAATCATGGAACTGATATGGTCCTGTGAACACCGAGATTACGGGAAGAAGGTTCTTCCTGCAGATGTCCACCAATGCCGAGTCTGGAACTCTGGGAGGCATTTGCAAAGTGGCTTGACGAAAACGTTCGATGAAGGTACGAACATCCTCTTTCTCCTTCTGCTTCACTTCGATGAGAGAGGACATCGATATGTCCATCCCTTCCTTATAGAATCTTGCGAAGAATAAAGCTTTGAAGTCATCGAAGGAAGTAATACAGTTGTCCGCCAGGCTGCGGTACCACTGATAAGCCACTCCCGAGAGACAGCCCTTGAACACCCGAGTGAGGAGGACGTCATTCCCTTGTAATAACACCGTCATCATACTGAAGTAGTTCATGTACTTACTTGGTAATGTTTTTTCCTCAAACAAAGCCATAGTCTGTGGTTTGTATTTAGGAGGGAAAGAGGCCTCTTCCCAGATAGTCGGGTAAGGCTGGTTGATTCCCAATTTCTTGAGCTGACCTTTATGCTTCAAGGCATCAAATTGGGCTTTTAACTCCCGTACTGCCTGCATCGGATTTTCAGCCGGTAGCGGAACCACGGAGTGGTGAGGAATCGGTTGTATCGCGACTCCAACGAGAAGTAATACATTCTCTGAGTGAGGAAGCGGAGGAACTGCTGACTCCTGATCTAGAGCAGGCTCTTGGATCGCGTTGATGGTGGTAAGTCCACCCCCACACGTATCTGAGTTGGAGGGACCGATGCTTGAGCCATTGCAGCCATGTGTTGAGTCAGCATCATCTGGTGCATGTTCTCCATCATGGATTGAATCTCTTTCAGGGATGTCTCCAGTATAGTAATGTGTTGCTCAGCGCTCCCTGATGGGGAAGCTTCCTCGCGTTCATCTCCAATGGCATAAACTCCCATCTCCGTGGGTGTCATTGAAAGATTAGTATAGTTCTCCATAGAAGTTGACTCTATACTTTCGGCATCTGATTCGGGAGACTGGGGACCCCCAGCATCGGAATCAGAAGAGTACGAAGCCGGTTGTCGTGACCTCGAACGAGTATTTCGGAACACCCCAGCTTTAGTGTTCCTAAGGAGCATGTTGAATCTCCTTCGGCTCGGAGTTCTAGAGGGATGACGTCATGAGCCCGACCTTCCTCTAGGTATGTGTGAAGCCATGTTCACTAATGCATGTGTGGGCTCTTCTTCCTGGAAAGACGGAGAGTAGCTCAATCGGTCGAAAACTGATCATTTTACTTCAGAACAGCAACAATTAATTACAATCCTATGACTATTATAATAGTGCTCGTTAGGAGGCGTAATAGACATGCTGGAAGATCCCTTATCCTTGCGTTTCTGGATCAGATACTCACGCAGGTCAGGAGGATTTACAGAAGAGGAAGATGGCTTATTCCTTCTGTTCACATCAGTGGGCATGCGGATGTTGGGAACCATAGTTTTCTCGGTGCCACCTGTATACAACAGGTTGGCCATCTGGGTGGCAGATAATCCCCGAGGAGTTTGTCTTTCCGCAAACTGAGCCTGCTTTACGCTGAGGGACTTCACCTAGCGTAAGTTGGGCTAGCGTAAAGCCGAGGAGGTCCTTAGTCGGCCGTCAGCTCCTCGCGTAATCTGGAGGGCGGACAGATTCTTTCCTTGCTGGCGTAAAGGCCGAGAAGTTGAGCAGTCCGCCACTTGCTTTCCCTTGCGTAGATTGCAGGGATCATCTGCTTTTCCGCGGAGGGAAGATGCATCTTTACGCGCGGAGCGCGTTTGGAACTTCTGATTTGGCGCTAAGGCGTTGTCAGAAATTATGTCTGCCACGTCATCGACGGGAGACTGAATTTTACGCGCAGAGCGCGGTGTAGGCTTCGGGACTAGCACTGAGGCATTGTCCAAAGTTTTGTCTGTTCCGTCAGGGACGGGAGACTAAATTTTATGCACAGAGCGCGGAGTATACTTCTGGATTAGCACTGAGGCATTGCCAGAAGTTGTCTATTCCGTCAGTGACGGGAGACTGAATTTTACGCGTAAGGCGCGGAGGGAGCGATGCTACAACCTCGTTGGTCGGAGAGGTCGGAGAGTCGACAGGAATGGTAGGAGATGTCTTGGGCATCTAGACCTTACGCAGCTTCCTGTTGTCTTGGATAGAGAGAGAGTGAGAGCTACCCCTTGTTCGAAGCATGTCTTCATAGGCAGACTGGTCGAACTGGACGACCAGTGTCTTCTTTACGGATTCCACGGATACCGCATCGTGTTGAGCAATTGCTTCCTCATTAGAAGAGAAAGATGTCCCCAGCAGAGTCGCCATCTTGTGTTTGATAAATAAACGAAAAAAATAGAAACGACAGGTTTTATACAAAAACCCGCTCTTAGGTTCACAAACAAGAAGTACAATTAATCCTATACGAGGATGTTAAGTACAATTTTTTAATCTGGGTAAATATTGCTATAGGAGTCTGATCTGCAGTCGATTACTTTGTCCCTTGGACCACACGATGATGAAGAAGTGTCGTAGAAGACAGAAAGCAGCTTCAGAGGTTACTAAAGAGAGTGGATGCTCGATGCCAAAGTCGTTGATCACTACTCTTTGCCTGAGCTCTGGATTCTTCTCTCTCAACGACCGTTTTCCCTCCAATTTTTTGACCTTTTTTCGACCAATTTTTGACCAATTTTCGACCTTTCTCCCCCCGGACCTCTGTTGATAGAGGTCTCTATTTATAGAGTTTTAGTGACAGTGACCACTCAGTCGGCGTAAAAACCGAGTAGTGGAAAGTACAGCATCCTTTTACACGATGGTTACAATAACCGTTGCCCGCGTATAGATGACCTTTTGAATGAGCGTGTGACGCGTGTCCTATTAAGAGACAATGCGTATAAATGCTGCGAAGATCATGGCGTAGAAGCCACGTAGGTAGTTATCCCTCGCGTAGAAGAGGTTGGCGTAGAAGCCAATGACTGTCACCATGGCGTAGAAGCCAAGTAGGCATAGAAGCCGAGTAGGCGTTGAAGCCGAGTAGCCGTAGAAGCCGAGTATACATAGAAGCCGAGTGGGCATAGAAGATAGCTGATCCTCTCCCCTGACTGAGGCCTTGAGTGAATTCTGGACCGAATAGCCTTAATACGCGCCAATGCAAATGTGGCCTGAGTTAGCGTATTCCAAGGAGATAGCGTACAGCGTGCTCCCCTAGCTGAGAATAGCCTGATGGCGTAATGTGCCAAAGTGATGATGTGGACGTTTTAGCCGAAATTATGGCTTTTGGGGATATAATCAAATCTCTTGCATTAAATGCAGAGATCTGCCCCCATCCTACGCATTAAATACAGAGGCGTTTCTTAGAAAATTTGCCATCATTCTGCGCATTAAATGCAGATACGCGCCTCGAACCCTATACGAAGAGTAATTGATGACGTGGCGGTCTGTTTGTCTTCTGTGGAGCGTTAGAAGCTCACGTCTGCCTGTGTAAAACTAGGCAGCGTATTCCAGAGACGTGTCTCGAAGATTTGCCATCATTCTGCGCATTAAATGCAGAGGCGAGTCTCGAAGATCTGTCATCACTCTGCTCATTAAATGCAGAGACGTGCCTCGAGCTCTGCCATCACTCTGCGCATTAAATGCAGAGACGTGCCTTGAGCTTTGTATGAAGAGCAGCTTTTGACGTGGCAGTCTGTTTGTCTTCTGCGGAGCGTAAGAAGCTCACGTCTGCCTGTGTAAAACTAGGCAGCGTATTCCCTTGTATGCGTAAAAGCAGTTTACGCCAAGGAGATGTCATTAAATGACAGTCTGGGTTGCTGTGCCGCGCCATCATTATAGCCATCGTCTGGGTAGTCGTGCAGTACTCTTTGTCAAGAGTTCAGACGTTAGGTTCACTGTATGATTTGACAGGTTTATTTCAGGAAATACGAAGCGTTCCTCGTACACTTCAATGTTGCATTAAAGCGGATGAGTTTTACGCCATAGAGGCGATGTAGCACCCTTTTTATGCTGAAGCAGCCTGAACATACTGTATTACGTGGATAGTCCTTGAGCTTATATTTTACGCTGTGCTCAGCAAAAAAAGCTCTGTTACACGTTGATGGCTCTGAAGTCGTCTTTTTACGCTGCCCAGCATTAACATGCTGCGTATAGCTATCCAGCGTATTTTTTATGCTTCTACAGTCTAGACCCAATGGAGATTATACCATAAAAGATTGACTCGATTAAACCATATTGGCTTGTACTAGCACATGAGTTAATTAGATGTTGACTTGGGATAAGGGATTGATGAAACTAGGGTTGGGCATACGGTTCCAGGATCAACGATTCTGACCTGGCTCGAACCATAAATTGTCCAAACCAATTCCTAAAATTTAAAATCGAAACGGGGCAGGTCGAGATAGGTCGTATGACATTAATAGGTCGTACGGGTCATATTTTTAAAGCAAATAATATAAAAGTCCACTCCGCTCAGTTCAACAAGATGACTAAAATGACGTAACGACGTTCAGACTTGGCAAATTCAGCAGGTTTGCTCGGAGTCCCGCTCGGCCGATGCGAGTTCTCGCTTAAGTGGGTGGCTCCGATGAGCCTATCTTTACTCGGCCATCACTTTTAAGAATTTGATGATATGCATACTAGTTCGCTAGGCAAATCACTTAAAGCATGCTAATAAACGAGACAAACCCACATAGCTAAGGGAATAATCCCATCTTATGTTACTTGGTATAGAACATTGAAATAATAACTTGCTTCTATAGAGAGTCATTTTCTTATACAATTCATGTTTATGTAAAGTAAAGCCTCTTATGCTAGCACATAGATTTTCTTACGCTGTCAAATTATATATGCAATGCTTGTAACATAGAATTGCCATGGTTTGATGCACTTTACGTAATATGGTTCACTCAGTTGAGGCAGAAAGACTATCAAAATAGTCATTCGGGCCAAAGAATAAAAACATGGAAAGGCTTCGGGACCGATGGCTCGCCAAGGCAGTTCTGGAATTAGGGGACTACAATATAATAAGTAAGCAGAAAAAGAATGGCTCGGGGAGCTCTATCACACCCGATTTCAGATTTGATATTTCTTGAATTTCTATTTTTTTCTGATAATGTATTTCTGTTGTATTTATCAAGTGTTGGTTCTTGTCATTTTATTTATTGTTATTTTCTTGTTGTTAAGAGAGACTACCCGAGACGAGTAGAATATTCATTGGCATTGCCATAGACCCGATTTAGGATCTGCTTGTAGAATGGACACCTGGTTCAGTTTATTTGATTGAACCCATGACTAAACCATCTTTCTCTCATATTAGTATATATATGCGTATTTCTTCCTCCTCAATCATTTTCTCATTTTACTCTTTTTGCTTCCTTCTTCCTCCTCTCCCTCAAGCTCCCTCTAGCCCTAGGAAGAAGTTGATGTGACTTGGATCATGAGAGGTAGAGGCTATGAGCCACCCAAGGCAAGGTCAATATCTTTCCTCTTTCTTTTGCTTCGGCCGGCCAGGGCCCGACTCTACGTCCATTCAAATCGCTCAATGGTGAAGCCATGGATTTTTGGATTTATATTTATTTATGTTAATTAAAATATATTTGATAGAAAATGTTCTCCTTGATGTTCTCATCTACTTTAGTTCTTGGAGTTTTGGATTTTGATGTATTGATTTGTGTAGATCTGAGTTTCAACTTAGAATTTTATATGGGTTCTATAAGTTTTTTCTTGTTTTGATCTATTAAAACTTGTTGTTTTCTAAAACTAGTTATTCTATTTGATGTAGCACTTTATTTTGAGCATTTTGTCTTTTGGTTCACTTGATTCGGAGTTAAAATAAAGTTTTTATGAAGAAAACAAGAATTTTTGGAGTTTTTCCATGAATTTGTGCTCTTTTGGGATAAAGGAGTTCCATGCGCCCAGCTTCATGTGCCCCTTCCAGTATGACACATATCTTGTTAGGCGCATGACTATCTCTGAATATGCGCCCCTAGTTTGAAAGCATAGAACACTGAACGCATGAGATTTTTCATAGAGCGAGAGCTCATGCGACTTGAAGCTCATGCGACCAGTTATCATTTTACTTAGAAGTGACATATGTGTCCTTTTCTTGCACGTCTTTTCATGTGTGCACCTTTTTATGCTTTTGTCTTTTCTCTTACACACTTTATTGTGCGTCACATCAGTCACATCAATCACTTTATGTCACTTCTCTGACATACACTGATGACCCATCACTTAGCACTTGTCCCCAAGAGTGGACTTTGTTTTGAGTATACGTCCAATTTATCCATGCGGCGGCCTGTTGCATGCGGCCAGTTGGTCCATGCGACAGCTCGTCCATGTGTCCAGCTCCATACAGCCAGTTGGTCCATGCGGCCAGTGGGCGCATGCGGCCAAAAATTCTTGTGTGCAATTTTTGTGTTTCTTTTAATTATATCCATTTAATAACCCCATTTTAGTGATTATTGCTGTGTAATTCCTTTTGTTGATACAAGTTTATGTTACCAGACAAGTCTTGCATGTCGTTTATGAGACAAGTTTATACACAAGTTTATAATCCTCACGACATCGTGGAAATATTTGTGTATGAAATCTATTGCATTTGGCATTGGGCAATCGAGTGTGAGTATTGCCGAATGTATCGCGTGCCGCGAATACGATAACTCGTGAAAATCTCATACTTGTGACTCATCATTCTAAGGAGTTATCAAGTGTCCATGACTCGAGAACTTAAAATAATTTAGTAATGATTAAACAAGATAAGATTTACCTAGATCATTGGGAGGAAACGATATTGCGCTACCGGCTACCCCGATCTCTAAGGGCCCCATGCAGCATGGACCAACCCTGCTAGGCAAGGGCTCTATTACTGACCAAGTTTACGTGTGCTGCGGCACTTACAAGACATATTTATATACAAGTTTATGTTACAAGACAAGTTTATGTTTATAAAGCAAGTTTATGATCACAAGTTTAAGTTTATGCTTACAAATTCAAATTTAAGTTTATAACAACTAATAATTTATAATGTAGTAATGTTGAATGTGCATTTAAGTTTACTCGACAAGCGTATTCTTGGCCATCCGAATTGACTGCAGTGTCAGTGGTAGCAATATTCTTAAAATATGTATTTAGTAATTAAGGCATGTGACAACCCTAGCTAGTTAATCGTAGCAAGCCGTATAGCTGTTTGGCCGTGCAATGAATGATGTTACTTTCATTATAGCTCGCTCTTCTAGTTTTCTTTTCTCTCGACGCATGGTTAGAGTGCTAAGTTTTGCTTGGGTGAAGGTCTGCAACCCCGGTCCTTGTTTAGTTTAAGGGTTGCAGTCCCGATCCAGAGTAGTTCCTATGCCCTTTTATCGCTCATCACCTTACTTTCATCTTAGCACTTGTTATCAGTTCTATCATTATATTTTGAGACAAGTACATTAGTACCGTACAAGTCTCGACCTTCATTTATTCTTATCTCTTTTCTGCTAATGTTCTGATATGTTTGGTCTATCACCTTGAGCTCCTTTATGGTACTTGTTGCTTGGGGTTCTGACTCCACTAGTTTTGTATTGCCAGATTATCCCGAGGAGAACCAGGATCTACCGTACTTCCAACAAGATGGCTCATACTCGTAGGACGGCGGTCGAAGCTCGCCATTGAGTTTTCTTCCTCCACCCCTCGTAGTGTTATCTCATTTTGTGGTATTTTAGCAAGAGGCAGTGTTAGCCTCTTATTTTGAGATCACTTCTCTGACTTCGGTCAACAAGATATATATATTAGAGCATGACTGATATATTTGATCATGTATAATTATACTTTGCTAGTGCAGTATTTTGTATTCACTAGCTTCATAATCATATGTGGTATATAATTTGTGACGCTTTTTTAACTTTCATATAAGATATACTTTTGTACTTATGTTGATAAATTGAGATACTAGGATTTGTCGGCCTTAGGACTAACGTCATAGCATGCTAGAGTTAACCCATATATCTTCTAAATAATCTTAGCACATTATGGCTTACTTCGGTATTCTGCAAGGTGCAGTTGGCCATGTCAGTCCTCGTATTTATCCAGTATTCTGGGAGCGGGGAGTGACAAGGTTTTATATGGTGGCCCATGTATGTCTGTTTTTTAGACTTGTGGGAGGACTCATTTTGTTAGAATCTCAATCCTCTATTTAACTTCGATTGAACTCCAGTTGTGACCTGTACTACTCGCTCTCCTTGAACTACAAGCTTGCTTGACATGATTGTTCCATTCTCGTCCCTTGTTGATGTCCGTGTGTCCTTATCCTTCATAGATACCCCACCTGCTCCTCTTTCTGAGGTTTTCGTAGCACCGATAACTCTAACAGATCAAGTAGTAGGCCAGGGCCAGATTCTTCCATTGAACCAAGGGCAAGTGTTAGTAGATTTTTATCACCCGGCTCTATAACTCATGCATACCCGACCAACATGATCAGCTCCCCTAGTCTTGTCGGGACGGCGAGTTCATCTCGCTCCGTCGTTTATACCAGACCAGCCAACCCAGACAATACCATCAGTTCTCCCAGTACAATCAGGGCAGGCAAGCTCGTCGGCCATATTATATATAATCCAAGCGATAATGATGGTACATCAACAACAACAACAATAATAACTTCAGCTTCAGTAACAAGTGGTCCAACTCTGCTAGCAGTTTTAGCAAGGACAAGAATAGACCAACACTACTCTTTTTTAGAGAGTTAGAGTAGCACTCGATAACAGTGGGTGTTATACTTATAACTCGGCGACCAATGTTAGTCGCATGCGCCCAACCAAGTTCCTCGACAAGAAGATGCAGTTTCAGCAGATTCTTGGCTCCAGGATTTTGAGGCCATCATGGATGCAACCAAGACCCCAGATGATGAGAAGGTAGTAGTCGTAAAGTTAAAACTATCAGATCTTGCTCAAGATTAATGGGAAACACAAGAAATGGTGCTTCTGAAGCCCATTGACTAGCAGACATTCAAGGAGCGCTTTCAGGAGAAGTATTTCCACACAATCGCTAAGTTCTAGCTCCAGCAACAGTTCATCAACCTCCGCCAGAACACAAGATCGATCGATCAGTATGCGACTGAGTTTTACCGACTTAGCTGATTTACTCCTCATATTGTAGCTTCTGAAGAGGACCGAGTCAAGAGATTTAAGCAAGGGTTACATCTTGAGCTTCAACAGTTTATGGTAGGCCATAATTATACCACCTATGATGTGGTTCTCAGGGCAGTTAGGTCCCAAGAACTTGCCGGCCAGAGATTAGTAGCAAGGACCAGAGGCCAGAAGAGGTCACACTCATCCATAAGAGGCATTAGTATTCAGTCATCACCTCCAGTACCAGCAGTCAGAACTCCTCGCCTGCCAGTACCCCCAGCCTCTACAGTAACCTCAGTACAATTTACCAGGCAGTCTATATCAGCAGGATGAAGTTACTGCGGCAAGCCAGGGCACACCAGAGATCAGTGTAGGTGTAAACCCCCTCAATTATTATTTAGGGTAGACTAGATAGGGTTAGAAATATTGTTGTAGCGTCAGGGTAATTGAGGTTTAGAATTTGTGTTGTAGTTGTCTGATTCTTTATTTTAACCCTTGGTGCATCCTACCATTATTATAATATTCGGAGCCCAGCAATAGCCTATAATTTCTAACTAATTGTTGCACTCTTGACTTGATAAGCCAACCTAGGCGCTGGACTTTTCCGTCACTCACAAACACAATCCCTTGTGCTCTAATTTAATTGCACAACTTTTCGGTCCCGAAATCAATTCTTTAATCCTGTATCGCATGGTTTTTGTCGTTGCTATCAATTTTGGGACACAAACTCAACCCGTTTAGACGAACCAATTAAATGGTCCAAGACTGAAGCTAAGCCTTCACCGTTCATGACCTTTGTGTCACTCCTAATTGAGATCCCATGTGCCCTCATTTAATTTAAGAGCACATGATATTTTATTTTAATTAACTTGGGGATACCAAATTTGACTAATCCCAATTTAACCCAATACCCCATTTGTTAAGCCCATGTAAAACACACAACACCCCCTCACCCTACATAACACTAAACATCACTTCCCACACCAAATCCCCATCATTTTTTATGCATGTGCCAATACCCAAAAGTTAAGGGACTTATTTACAAATATGGTGCTAGGTGTCACCACCCCATTGGTCAAGGCCAATGAAGAAACCCCCTCTCCCTTTTTGACCGATCAAATCAACCCACTCTCTGCCCTTTGGTTTATGTAATTCTTTCATGACAAATCTTGGCCCTCCATTCAAATTGAAGCTTCATCCTCACCACACACTCATCTATATAACCACTCATCCTCACCCCCTTTCCCAATATGCCGGCCCTAATCCCTAGGAACCTAGAAAATCCCCCCTCTCTCTCTCCTCCCTCTTCCCTACTTCACTAGCCGAACCCCATTCCATTTCTCCTTCTTCTTCACCACTTCTTCTTCTTCATTCCTACTTCTTCTTCTCCTTCTTCAGTGGGCCACCGGAGCCCCCTCCGAGCAGCCAACTCCGGCCTCCAACCTCGACCGCCTCCCTCTACTTCCGGCCAACACCCGCTGCACCACCCACATCCATCAACTACTTACAGCCGAGCTCCCCTAACGCGTCTTCTCCTCCATCCCGACGTGCCACCATTGCTACGCCTACACCTCCACCATCGGCCAATCCCTTGGCCAACTGCCACCCGTCCATCACCTTCCCCACGAGCCTCGACCACCCTCGGACAATCCCCTGCATCTCTACCGTAGTCGACGTCTACCCACTATCACCACGACCACCCACCTCTTCTCCTCAGGCCAAGCAACTGCCTCTACTTCCAACCTCCTCCACCCGCAGCAATCCTCTTCTCCGAGCAACTGCTGCACCGCCGCGTCGATCACCTCAGCCATCTCAACCGCTGCCACCCGCTGCCCGAGTTATCGCTGCACCAAACTCCACGAACCATTGCCATCTTCTCAAATCGACCACCTATAACCCGCCATCGATCTCCATCACGACCACCACCTTCACTTGCACCCCCGCCATCACCCCACTGACTGGAGTTTCCCCTCGGCCAACTGCCACCCGCCAATACCTTCTCCAGCAACCTCGACTTCACCTCCAGTAGCCCTCCTCCACCGGCAGAACAACCATGATCCACCTCCACCTCCAGCATCTCGACCACCACCTGAAACAACGTCTACTTCACAACCGTTGAGCACCCCGCCACCTCGGTTGACACGTGCGCCACCCCTGCGGTTGATGCCAACCCTGACCGGAGCCGAAGCGTAGATGCTGCCACCACACGCCGCCACCGGGATAACTCCTCACCCATCTCCTTGTTTTAGTGTAGTGTTCCTTCTTGTTAAATAGAACCTAGTTAGGGTTAGGGTCGAATACTACATATAAGATTTTTAGGGTTTTATGTTATTTATTATATGCAGTGTGATGGGTATTGAGGAGCAGGTTATTTATCGAGAAATGGTGTTGTGATATCAAAACATTAGTCATTTATTGAGAGCTGATAATTAACAATGAAATTATTAAGGAGTAGGTTTATTTATTGTGAAATGGTAATGATGGTTATATAACAAAAAGTTTAATAATTAGTAATTATTTTATTTGAGGATGAGCATAGCCGAACTACTAAAAAATACCGTGATAAATAGTAGGATTGAGGATTTAGTTTGATGATGATGTTATACGGGTGATTGATCGTATTAGATGTAACGTACCTCTAATCAACCGTGGTCAACCCTCTAGCTTAGTGTCTTTGTGAGCTATGTAATTATAACTGAAGCCTATGCTAGATGTGTGTCACCTCTTATTTTAGAATAGCATCGTGATAGTTTATTGATTGAGCTTGTATCTCATCTCTAGGTACTACGGAACCCGCGGACTTGGACGTTGTACCGGAGACCCATCTTCAGCATCCAGATCCAGGCAAGTGTACCTTGCCACCCTGTATCTCAGTTACCTGATTTCTATTTATTTATTATATGCATTGTGCACACTTTGGATCATAATCATTACTTTGTGTCCGGGTCATAACTGGGTGCAGATGTTCGTCGGTAACGTCTGGTAACGATTGATAGATGTTCGCAACACCTGGATGTATATACTTGGTTACATCATAACCCTAGGACACATTCAGACACTGTCATCGTGCCAGATTTCCTGTATCCTGATACTTTCAGCATGACCAAAATCTGGGACGACTTTAGAGTCGCGATTGTTGATAGTTACTTCAGTATGACGAGACTGTTAGATAGAGGTTCAGGTTCAGCGAACACTCGTTGACCGCTTGGGGAGGGGAAGACAGTTACTAGATGTTTGGGCTCCTCTGCACGCGCTATATATATGTATATATCCTATTTATGTAGTATTCCTGTATCCAGAGTAGTAGTATCACCCGTGTGACTCTGTGCTCGGAGCTACGGTACGTCCCATGTGTTTTTGTGTTCGGAGCTATGGTTTTATTTTGGACAGCCCACGCGTCGAACATTGTCTTCAAAATTGTGTCTCATTTAGGTGGTTATGCTAGATTACATCGGCGTTGCACTTGTTTCTTTCTGTTATACTTTGGCATACTATTTTTGTACCTTGTTACGTCCCTCTGAGGACCTGGTCCCCTGCCAGTTTTGCAGCATAGACAATTACGGAGCCTTTGGAGTTGCTGATGGAGTTGCTTGTCTTGCAGGCATTGGTACCAGGTACTTATATCATTTCTACCGGCGTTATGGTTATTTTATTCATATTATTTATTTATCTGCTATTATAGCCTAGTTTTTATAGACTCATATTTCTTCTCGAGTCTATTTGAGTTTGTGTGTAATTGGGCGGCCGACTTTAGCATATGTAGCTCATTCTTATGTATTTCTATTCATTGTGGATTGAGACATAGATATTTATATTTACTGGATTATTTAGATAGTGACCATTATTATACAGCTTATACGTATTCGAGTCGGACCAGAGTCTGGTCGAATACGTAGCTGGCATGTTACGTATTCCTGGTCCTACATATTTTGGGACTGGGGCATGACAGTAGGAGGGCCAACGGCTAGTGTCTCAGATGTGGGGCATCTGACCACATGATTGGTTCATCCCCGCTTCTGTTCCCTGAGGCTTCTTCGGTCCGACAGTTACCATCTCTGCCCCGGGAAGCGATTGAAGGCCCACGAGGACCAGCATTAGCAGTTCGACCACTAGCCTAGCTTTTTCTTCCGATGCAGACTCAGTAGTTCCAGCAGCAACGTCCGACGCAGTATGTGCAAGCCCAGCAAGCCCAACCAACAAGACAAAACCAACAGCAAGTTAGAGCCACATCCCCTAGACGTTGGCCTGACGAAATATTTGGCAACCTAGAGCAGTTGATAGCCGAAGGTGCTACAATTGTGGGTAAGATTTTTGAGCTCTCTTTAGCTTATCTTATTTTTGGGTTCTTGTCGAACGATCTCGTTTTCCAACGCGTTCGAAATACGATAGTCATTTCAATCCTTCGTTGAGCAAATGCGAGTTTTCGTCTTAATCTTCTGCCCTCGTATCTCATGGCGCGTGATGTCTATCATGTGAACCGACTGTGAAGGTACATCCTTGATCGGAGTCATGTCCTTGATAAGTTCATTGGTACCGACTTACCTCAAGGCTTGGCTCTTGTCCATTTTGTTAGTCAGCATAGGCAAGCGAGGACGAGTTCCTATTTGACTGACTCAGGGGTATATGTATCCATATGCCTCAATTTTTCCTGTGTGATGTCTCTGTGTATTTATTCATTAGTTACTTTATGCAGTTATCTTTTATTTTAGTTACTTGCTTAGTATAATCCTTTGATTTATGATATAATTTTTTGAGCTTTCTCGTGTGTTCCAGCTCGACTAGCCTTGGTAAAATTTCGAAGACAAAAATTTTCTAAGGCGGGTAGAGATGTCACACCCGATTTCAGATTTGGTATTTCTTGAATTTCTGGAATTTAATTTTTTTTGATAATGTATTTTTGTTGTATTTCTCAAGTGTTGGTTGTTGTCATTTTATTTATTGTTATTTTTTTATTATTGAGAGAGACTACCCGAGGCAAGTAGAATATCCATTGGCATTGCCATAGACCCGGTTTAGGATCTATATGTAGAATGGATACCTGGTTCGGTTCATTTGAATGAACCCATGACTAAACCATCTTTCTCTCCTCTTAGTATATATATATATATATATATATATATATGAGTATTTCTCTCTCCTCACTCATTTTTTATTTTACTCTTTTTGCTTCCTTCTTCCTCTTCTCCCTCAAGCTCCCTCTAGCGAAATCCTAGCCCTTGGTAGAAGTTGTTGTGACTTAGACCGTAAGAGGTATAGGCTAAGAGCCACCTAAGGAAAGTACATCTTGTTCAATGGTGAAGCCATAGATTTTTGGATTTTTGCTTATTTGTGTTAATTAAAAATATATTTGATAGAAAATATTCTCCTTGATGTTCTCATCTACTTTAGTTCTTAGAGTTTTGGATTTTGATGTATAGATTTGTATAGATCTCAGTTTCAACTTTGGATTTTATATGGGTTCCATGAGTTTTTCCTTGGTTTGATCTATTAAAATGTGTTGTTTTCTAAAACTAGTTATTCTATTTGATGTATCACTTTATTTCGAGAATTTTGGCTTTTGGTTCACTAGACTTGGATTAAAATAAAGTTTTTATGAAGAAAATAAGTTTTTGGATTTTTGAAGTTTTTTTATGAAGTTTGTGTTATTTTGGGACGAAGGTGTTCCATAAGCTTCATGCGCCCCTTTCAGCATGATGCCTATCTTGTCAGGCGCATGACTGTCTCTGCATATGTGCCCCTAAGTTGAAAGCACAGAACACTGAACGCATGAGATTTTTCATAGAGCGAGAGCTCATACGACTAGAAGCTCATGCGACCAGTTATCATTTTACTTAGAAGCGACATATGTGTCCTTTTCTTGTACGTCTTTTCATGTATGCACCTTTTTATGCTTTTTTATTTTCTCTGACATACTTTATTGTGCATCATATCAGTCACATCAATCACTTTATATCACTTTTCTGACACGCACTGATGACCCATCACTTAGCACTTGACCCCAAGAGTGGACTTTATTTTGAGCATGCGGCCAATTTATCCATGCAGTGACCTGTTGCATGCAGCCAGTTGGTCCATGAGGCAGTCGTCCATGCATCCAGCTCTATGCGGCGGCCTGTTGCATGCGGCCAGTTGGTCAATGTGGCAGCTCGTCCATTCGTCCAGCTCCATGTAGCCAATTGGTCCATGCGGCGAGGAATTCTTGTATGCAATTTTTGTGTTCCTTTTAATTATGTCCATTTAATATCCCCCTTTTGGTATTTATTGTTGTATGCTTCCTTATGTTAATACAAGTTTACGTTACCAAACAAGTCTTGCATGTAGTTTATGAGATAAGTTTATGCACAAGTTTACAATCCTCACGACACTGTGGAAATGTTTGTGTATGAAATCCATTGCATTTGGCATTGGACAATCGAGTGTGATTATTATCCAATATATCGCGTGCCACGAATACGATAACTCGTAAAAAGCTCATACTCGTGACTTGTCATTCTAGGGAGTTCTCTAGTGTCCATGACTCGAGAACTTGAAATAATTTAGTAATAATTAAACAAGATAATATTTACCTAAATCATTGGAAGGAAAGAATATTACGCTACCGTCTACCCCGATTTCTAAGGGACCCATACAGCATAAACCAACCCTGCTAGGCAAAGGCTTCATGACTGACCAAGTTTACGCATGCTGTGGCACTTACAAGACATATTTATATATAAGTTTATGTTACAAGACAAGTTTATGTTTATAAAGCTAGTTTATGATCACAAGTTTAAGTTTATGCTTACAAATTCAAATTTAAGTTTATGACAAATAATAAGTTATGTTGTAGTGATGTTGAATGTGCATTTAAGTTTACTCGACAAGTGTACCCTTGGTCATCCGGGTTGACTGCAGTATCGGTGGTAGCAATATTCTTAAAACATGTATTTAGTAATTAAGGCCCGTGACAACCCTAGCTAGTTAATCGTAGCAAGCCGTAGAGCTTTTTGGCCATGCAATGAATTATTTTACTTTTATTATAGCTTGCTCTTCTAGTTTTTTTTCTCTCGACTCGTGGTTAGAGTGCTAAGTTCTACTCGGGTGAAGGTATGCAACCCTGATCCTTGTTTGGTTTAAGGGTTGTGGTCCCGATCTAGAGTAGTTCCTATGCCCTCTTGTCGCTCATCGTCTTACTTTCATCTTAGCACTTGTTATCAGTTCTATCATTATATTTTGAGATAAGTACATTAGTACCGTACAAGTCTCGACCTTTATTTATTCTTATGTCTCTTTTCTACTAATGTTGTGATATGTTTGGTCTATCACCTTGAGCTCCTTTGTGGTACTTGTTACTTAGGATTCTGATCCCACTGGTTTTGTATGGCTAGATTATCTCGAGGATAACCAGGATCCACCGCACTTCCAACAAGATGGTTCGCACTCGTAGGACTACGGCTGAAGCTCGCGAGTGGGTTTTCTTCCTCCATCCCTCGTAGTGTTATCTCATTTTGTGGTATTTTAGCAAGAGGCAGTGTTAGCCCCTTATTTTGAGATCACTTCTCTGACTTTGGTCAACATGATGTATATAATAGACTATGGCTGGTATAGTTGATCATGCATAATTATACTCTGCTAGTGCAGCATTTTGTATTCACTAACTTCATGATCATATGTGATATATAATTTGGGACACTTTTTTTTACTTTCATATATGATATATTCTTGTACTTGTGTTGATGGATTAAGATACTAGGATTTGTCGGCCTTAGGAATGACGTCATAGCATGCTAGAGTTCACCCATATGTCTTCTAAACAACCTTAACATATTGTGGCTTACTTCGGTATTCTGAGAGGTATGGTTGGCCATGTTAGTCATTGATTTTACCCAGTATTCTGAGAGCGGGACATGACAAGCCTAGTGAGTTATGAATAAGAGAGAAAATTTGAGTAGTACAGAAGAAGAGATCAAGAAAGAGATGAACATGTATGGTCACGGATAACTTGTGCACAAGGGTTTAGGTCCTATGAACGACCGCAGGTGTCACGTTCTGATTTCGTAGAATCGATTGTTGTCCCCTGGGAGTGATGTCATGCATGCCTAGGTTGCACAATGCACAAGGCTAAGGTATTTTATATAACGAGCACATATTCAGAGTACACAAGTAATTGAACACAATGTGGAAACATGGAAAACTTTTCTTTATTGATAATGAACATCTTTTTACAAACTCTTGAACGAGTCGGATAATTGTCGCACGAACTTACAAAAGTGAACGCAAAATGAGATAACCGTCCTGTACATTACATCATTTTACTAAAACTTTAAAGCTATAGACAGCTACAGGCGAAGCTATCTCCTTTCCACGGAGCTACATAAGTTATATGCACGAGCTCCTGGAACTTGCAAAACATACTTCAAGGGCATGAACTGGACGTGCCTGTAGGTAGACTGGATTGGGAAGTCGCATTATCTTCTTGCAGGATCTTCTTGGTGCGGAGAACCTGTTGCAATGAGGGTCAGTACATCAAAATGTACTGGTGAAGGCGCGCTAACTCAACTATATTAATTAACACGTTGTTTATATGAATCATGCAAGTTATTCTGTGGTCTTTCTATCTTACCTTAGTTTAATTTTACAAGAAAGCAATAATTATAAAAATTTACTGAATTAAACATGTCACCATTCGGTGAGTTTTACCTGTCCGTCTGAACCACCTGCACAATACTTACCATGACCTTTCCTACCACGAAGACATAGTTAGTTTGCACAGTTTAAATATACGAGGGGATCACTGGCATGATTCCATAATGGATGAGTTATAGTCATAGACGAGGATAGTATACAACACAAGGAACATGAAGCGCTACATGCCATCCCGTCTTGTACATGAGACTTATCGTGAAGTTCTGTCGGGATCGGATCGGATCGGTGCCAAAGCCCCAACGACCGTCCTCGTGAACCATAAAATTTTGTGCACAAGTTATCCGTGATCAAGCGGCATCTACTATTAAGTTATCAATTGATGAAGTATAAAGCAACACAAGCACGAGACAAATAATATGGCATGACCTATTTTACATAGTGTTCCTGATCAATTTATTGCATAGTAAGGTGTGTTATATACATAACACAATCATAGAAGAAGTATATATTCTAACTAGAATTAAAACACTATGAAAGAACATTTTTAAGCAAACTAGCATACAACAAGGTAATCGTTCATAAGTTGGTTGACAACACAAGCAATCCAAGTCTCTTACTTTTATCTTGACATCTTTTAGTTATTATGGTATCATTTAATCAGAACAATCAAGAAGGTAAGATTTTAGATGTGAAGACTTAGAAGAAGGGTCAACTAAATCGAATTATAACCACTCACAAGTAAGTTGGAGAGAGGAAGGGGAAAATGTGCTTCAAGACTCCGCTCGCACGACGTCTACCGCACGATCACCTGTATTGCCACGAACAGATGATCAATACCTCTTCTACTCTTTTCAAGCTCGGAATGAAATAAAGTTCAATAAATAAAAGCAATAAAATCCATCAAAATCGTTCAAGAAAATACAAATCCGAAAACAACTCAAAAGCACGAGAGCAACAATGTGACATAAAAAACTAGACAAGAAAACTTGTAGTGGAGAGGTCCCTCTTGACTTTGCCGCTAAGTCCATCCTTGGGGCACGGTCCACTGAATATGGGAATCAATTCTAAAGAAGCAAATCCATAACGAGAAAAAAATCTTGATTCAATCTATCTCGATCGAACGATATCGAAAATATTTCTTAGTCACGCTCCCCGAAAAGGGGAAATGGGGCACCACATCCTAACCAATTAATAGGAAGTTTCATCCACGAAACTTAGGAATAGAATCTACCACTATAAAATAATAAGGAAAACTTTTCCTTTATCTTATGACCCAAGCTCTCAGGTCGATTCTTTGATCGAATGATTTCTCCAAAGCATGCGCACGAGAGGAACCGAACGACTTCGAAGCAGCTTCTCCTTGTGATCCAAGACCTGCACAGGGTGTTCAACATACGTCAAGTCCGCCTTCAAGTCCAGTTGATCAAGATCCACCATATGACTCGGGTCATACATGTACTTCCTAAGCTGTGAAACATGGAAGATATCGTGCACTTCAGATAGTGACGGTGGTAGGGCAATCTGATATGTAACAGGGGTGACTCGCTTAAGTATTTTGAAGGGGTCGATGAATCTTGGACTTAGCTTCCCTTTTGCTCCAAATCTGGTAACTCCACGCATGGGTGAGACCTTGAGAAATACTCAATCGCCTTCTAAGAACTCAAGAGGTCGACAGTGCGTGTCTGAGTAACTTTTCTGATGACTCTGTGCTACCTTCAGTCGTTCGTGGATCAATCGAATTGTTTGGACGGTTTATTCTACGAGCTCCAGGCCAAGAATTTGCTGTTCACTAACTTCAGTCCAACAGATAGGAGATCTACACTTGCACCCATACAATGCCTCATACGGTGCCATTTGAATGCGGGATTGATAGTTATTATTGTATGCAAATTTGGCTAACGGTAGATGCATATCCTAACTTGACTTCAAGTCCAAGGCACAGAGTCTTAACATGTCTTCAAGGATTTGGTTTACCCGCTCTATTCGGCCGTCTGTCTGAGGATGGTAGGCGGAGCTGAACTTCAACTTCATCCCCATTGCTGACTGAAGGCTCTCCCAGAAGCATGATAAGAATCGTCCATCTCGATCAGAGACAATGGATACGGGCACACCGTGGAGTCGAACGATCTCGTTGAGGTAGATCTGCGCCAGATGGTCGACACTCCAAGTAACTTTGATAGGCAGAAAGTGAGCTGACTTGGTGAGTCGATCGACGATGACCCAGACGATATCATTTTTCCGTTGTGTCTTTGGTAAACCAACAATAAAATCCATCGTTATGTGTTCCCATTTCTCCTCCGGTATAGCAAGGTTCTGCATCTCTCTGCCCGGCTTCTGGTGCTCGGCCTTTACTCTCTAACCAGCCATGCATTGTAACACAAACATCGCCATATCCCTTTTTATGCCGTGCCACCAAAATATCGTGCGGAGGTCTTGATACATCTTCGTGATTCCTGGATGTGAAGTGTAACCCATATAGTAGGCTTCAGTGAGTATCTCCTTTCTAAGGTTTGCATCATTAGGAACACACAATCTTCCCTTCACCCGCATCATTCCATCCGTGCTCACAGCAAAGTCAGTCTCCTATTCTCCTGAGATAAGATTACACATCTTCTCTAGGAATATGTCATCCTTCTGAGCGGACTTAACTTTCTCTAATAAGTTCGGTTCGAGGCACAACTGAGCCACCTGTGCCCCATTTTTGTATATGATTCAGAGTATAATACCCAAACTTTTGAGATCCCTTTTCATCCTGTTATCGATAGCTAAGCTCCCAACAAATACTCGACTCAGTGCATCAGCTACAACGTTGCCCTTGCCCGGTGTATATCTGATCATCAAGTAAAAGTCGCTAAGGAGTTCAAGCCAAAGTCGTTGCCTTAGATTCAAATTCTTTTGAGTATAGAGGTACTTGAGGCTTTTGTGATCCGTGAAGATTTCACATGGTACGTTATAGAGGTAATACCACCATAACTTTAATTTGAACACCACCGTTGCGAGTTCCAGATCGTGTGTTGGATAGTTCCTTTCATGAGGATTTAACTGCCTCAACGCAAAGGCTATCACCTTATCCCTCTGTATAAGGACACATCATAAACCCTTTCCTGAAGTGTCGCTATAGATCTTAAAATCAATGGATCCGTCCGGAAGAGTAAGAATCGGTGCTGAGATAATTCATTGCTTTAATGAAGCTTCACAGTCGTTCGACCACGTGAATGTTACTCCCTTCCGAGTGAGATGAGTCAGAGGTAAAGCGATCCTTGAAAAATCTTTTATGAATCTCCTGCAGTAGCCTGCTAGACCAAGGAAGCTTCGAATGTCACTGGCCGACTCAGGTCTCTTCCACTTCATGATGACTTCAACTTTCTTTGGGTCGACTGAGATGCCCTTCGCAAAAATGATGTGCCCGAGAAAAGATATATTGTCCAACCAGAACTCGCACTTGCTCAGCTTCGCGATCAACTTATTATCTCGAAGAGTTTGAAGCACCATCCGCAGGTGTCCTGCGTGTTCATCCTTATTCTTCAAGTACACTAAGATGTCGTCTATGAATACTACCACAAACTTATCAAGGAATGGTCGGAACACACAGTTCATTAAATCCATGAATGTAGTAGGAGCATTCATTAGTCCGAACGACATGACATAAAACTAATAATGGCCATAGCGGGCCCAAAATGCTGACTTCGACATATCCTCTGGCTTGATCTTTAATTGGTGGTAGCCAGAGCGAAGGTCTATCTTCGAAAATACTGACACACCTTGCAGCTGATCAAAGAGATCGTCGATCCTGGGCAGGGGATACTTGTTTCGAATAATGATATTATTTAGCTCCCGATAGTCTATGCAGAGTCGCAACATCCTGTCTTTCTTCTTTACAAAAATTACAGGTGCCCCCCAAGGGGGCACGCTTGGACGAATATATCCATGGTCAAGCAGTTCTTGCAGTTGGTACTTTAACTCCTTTAGTTCGGCAGGGGCCATTCGGTACGGGGCTTTGGAAATCGGTTGGGTATTTGGGAAGGTATCGATGGTGAACTCGATTTCTCAGTCGAGTGGCATGCCAGATAGTTCGCTCAGAAACACATCAGGGAATTCTGCCACAACAGAAGAAGACTCAACTTTTGCACAATCCCGCTGCGTGTCCCGAACCGACACTAAATATCTCTCATATCCAGAGTGTAGCATCCGCCGAGCTGACATCGCTGAAATTATCATGCAGGTCTTTGACGCATCTGTTGCTGAACCACTCGTGTAACAGAATTTGACATCTCCAGGTAGACGAAAGATGACCTATTTCTCTGCACATTCAATAGTTGCCGAGCAAGCACCGAGCCAATCCATCCCTAAGATGATGTCATAATCCCGAACATCTAGGACTAACACATTGAGCAAGAGTTTCCTTCCCCCAATACATACGTGATCGTCCTGACATACTGAACGAACATGTATCTTCATGCCCGATTGGGTGCTAACACTAAGGTCTAGATATAATGGTATCATTTTTATCATGTTTTCTACGGTAAAATGAGTGGATATAAAGCTATGCGTTGCACCAGAATCAAATAGCATGCGAGCAGGTATGTTATTAAAAAGTAATATACCTGATACAACGGTATCCGATGCTAAGGAGGCCTCTTCCCGTATCAAAGTGTACACCCGGCCTTGAGCTTGACGATGCTCTTGTTGCGGCACGACTCGGTTGGCTTGATGCGTTATGGCAGGATTTGGATGTTGAGGGTGATGGTCAGAGAAGCGAGGGCATTCACGATATGCGTGGTTTGGATCTCCACATATGAGGCATAAACCGTTCCTTGAGCGACAGTTGTTGTAGGCGTGCCAAGTTTTCTTACAGAAATTGCAGTATGGCTCTGGGTTCCCTTTTTGTTGACCACCGTTATTTGGACACTTTGGAGCGGTGTTTCCTCCCGTGTTGCTATGTCGCTTCTGATTGGAAGTATGCACAACGCCGACAACAATTGAAGGATTCTGTGGTTCAAGGGAAAGGGCATGATTGAGGACTTTCCGCATAGTTCGATATTAGGAAATGACTACGTGCGCATGTATAGCAGGTCGTATGCCACCTTCGAATTGCCTTACACGACTCGCCGCATCAGGTAGGTAGGAACTTGCAAATTTGGTGAGCCGATTAAATTCAACGAAGTATTGCTTCACTGTCATATTGCCTTGCCTAAGCTGCACAAACTTGTTCTTTTTTTGCCGACGTACGGGAGGGGGTATAAACTCCTCTTCGAACGCGCTACAAAAGGTAGCCTATGGGATCGTCTCCTCTTCATCGCCTGCATAGAGAGATCTTTGATGCATGTTCTACCAATCATGTGCATTCAAACGGAGCTGTAGTTGGTCACACGTAACACACTTTTCCTTAGGTACCTCTAGTAATTTGAAGTGGTCCTCAAGCTCTGCCAGCCAATCTAGAGCCACTATCGGATCTTCAGTCCCTTTGAAAGACGTGTTACAAACTTTCTTCAAGTCGGCAAAATCGAAGGTAATCACATCCTTCTTCTTTGGAGTTTGAGTCATTTTGACTTCAGGCGTGGGTTGCTCCACCGGTGCCGCTTCTGTCATTGCGGAATGGTTGAAGGCTAAGGTCTGAACAATCTATTGCAGGACATCTACCTGCTTCTGTTGGACTGTAAATCGGACTTCTAGATTGCCTTCGAACTTGCTCTGTCGTTCTTCCGTCCGCTTCTCGGCTCGCTCATAGCGAGTCTCATCTCTCTGCTGGCTTGCTTCAAGCATCCGCATAATTCGCTCAATCGGGTCAATAGGGGGCATGACTTATTGGCTTCTGGAACTTTTCGATGTGCCAAAACTACTTTCATAGGCTTGTACCTCTCCAGGTACTAGCGCTAATGCTTGCGCTTGAGTCATTCCTTTAAAAGAAAGTAACTTTCATCAGGCTCATAATGTATTTTGGACTTACTGTATGGAACGTATCTCATTTTGGCCAAACGAGTTCAAGAGTTCGCATATAGAATATATCGTTAAAGGAACTTTTCTGACACGAGGGTCAAAGGAACATGAAGCTATGCTCTGATACCAATATGCCATGCCTCGATTCCGTAGAATCGATTGTTGTCTCTCGAACGTGATGTCACGCGTGCCTAGGTTATGCAACGCACAAGGCCAATGTATTTTATATAAAGAGCACATATTCAGAGTACGCAGGTAATTGAACACAATGTGGAAGCATGGAAAAGTTTTTTTTATTGATAATGAACATCTTTTTACAAACTCTTCAACGAGTCAGATAATTGCCGCACGGTCTTACAAAAGTAGATGCAAAATGAGATATTAATCATGTACATTATATTCTTTTACTAAAATTTCAAAGATATAGACACCTTCTGGCGAAGCTATCTCCTTTCTACGGAGCTGCATAAGTTATATACATGAGCTCTTGGAACTTGCAAAACACACTTCAAGGGCATGAACTGGACGTGCCGGTAGGTGGACTGGATTGGGAAGTCGCCTTATCTTCTTGTAGGATCTCCTTGGTGCGGGAAACCTGTTGCAACGAGGGTCAATACATCGAAATGCACTAGTGAAGGCGAGCTAACCCAACTATACTAATTAACACGTTATTTATATGAAGCAAGCAAGTTATTCTGTGGTCTTTCGATCTTGCCTTAGTTTAATTTTACAAGCAAACAATAATTATGGAAATTCACTGAATTAAATATGTCACCGTTCGATGACTTTTACCAGTCCGTCTGAACCACTTGCACAATACTTACCATGACCTTCCCTGCCACGAAGACATATTTAGCTTGCACAGTTTAAATATACGAGAGAATCATTGGCATGATGTCATAATGTACGAGTTATAGTCATAGACGAGGATGGTGTGCAGCTCAAGGAACATGAAGCGCTACATGCCATCCCGTCTTGTACATGAGACTTATCGCAAAGTTTTGTCTGGATCGGATAGGTGCCAGTGCCCCAACGATCGTCCGCAGGAACCATAAAATCTTGTGCATAAGTTGTCCGTGATCAAGCGGCGTCTAGTATTAAGATATCAATTGATGAAGTATAAAGCAACGCAAGCACGAGACAAATAACATGGCATGATCTATTTTGCACAGTCTTCCTGATCAATGTATTGCATAGCAATGTGTGTTCTATACATAGCACAATCATAAAAGAAGTATATATTCTAACTAGAATTGAAACACTATGAAAGAACATTTTAAGCAAACTAGCATGCAACAAGGTAACCGTTCACAAGTTGGTTGACAACACAAGCAATCCAAGTCTATTACTTTTTATCTTGACATCTTTTAGTTATTATGGTATCGTTTGTTCGGAACAATCAAGAAGGCAAGATTTTAGATGTGAACACTTGGAAGAAGGGTCAAGTAAATCGAATTATAGCCACTCACAAGTAAGTTGGAGAGATGAAGGGAAAGAGGTGCTTCAAGACTCCGCTCGTACGACGTCTACCGTACGATCACCTACATTACCACGAGCAAATGATCAATACCTCTTTTACTCTTTCCAAGCTTGGAATAAAATACAATTCAATGAACGAAAGCAATAAAATTCATTAAAACCATTTAAGAAAACATAAATCCAAAAATTAACTCAAAAGCACGAAAGCAATAATGCGACAGCAAAAACTAGGCAAGAAAACTTGCAGCGGAGAAGTCCCTCTTAACTCTGCCGCTAAGTCCATCCTTGGGGCACGGTCCACTGAATATAGGAATTGATTTTGAAGAAGCAAATCCATAACGAGAAAAAGATCTTGATTCAATCTATCCCGATCGAACAATACCGAAAGTATTTCTTAGCCGCGCTCCCCGAAAAGGGGGAACGGGGCACCACAACAGGGGCACCGAGACTGATTCGACCTAGGCGAAACCCTGGTAGTTGTGCTAGAAGAGCTAGCACGGGTAAGTTCAGGACTTGTAGCGAGGCTCGTTACCCGCACTGCAAGAATTATTATTTTACTGCAACTATGTCCATAATGGCTTGTAGGCCAGTGACATCTTCATATAGATTAAGTTTGGCTCGATTGCGGCAATCCGCGTGCGAGTCATTGGACTTGAGGTAAGTAATGGAAGCACGACATACCGCGTGCAGGTCGTTAATTATCCAAGGAAATGAAGCACAGTACACTATATAGTTCAAACATATCATGTCTGAGGCAAGAGACACATTTGTGACACTATGTCTTCATATGCGTTTCTGGTTTCTTGATATGTACATGCTTGTTTAACTTGATGTATCTTGGGCAGGGAAGGACGATTGGTAAGTTGGTAAGTTGCGTTATATTTTCTCTTATATTTTATGTCACTCTGCAACACGAGTATGCTTTATATTTACTATGCCATAAAACTTGTCACCCTCACTTTTTCAACTAAGGGTAGTTTGGTAATTTAACATGGGTATTTATATTTTTAGGATTATAATATTAAATATTGTGTATATTGTAAATATTAATTATTAAATTATTTATTTATTGTTAGATGTTAGATTTATTTTGGACTTGTGTAGTGGACCTAACTAGTTTAGTTTAGATCCATGGATCAACATTAAATTCTAGTTTAGATTGAGCCCAATAGTAAGCCCATTCATTAGGAGGATGAATTAATTAGTGAAACCAATTAGACTAGAACCTTCCCTCTTTAATTAATTTCTTTATAAGAGGCCCCAAGGGATATTTTGGACTTTCCATAGTAGCTTGGAGGAGGGCCAAGGGGTCGGCTACCATAGGGAGGAGAGAGACCCCCTCTCTTCTCATTTGTCATTCCAAATCTAGATCTAGAATTTTTTTCTTCCAAATTCTTCATTCTCACACCAATCCCTACTAAAATTTCTTTCCAATTCCTTCCCTATTCTTCATTAGAGGCTAGTATAACAAGGAACTACAAGGAGGAAGCAAGGATCTACAAGGAGGAGTAAGGATCTACAAGTTAGAGGCTACTTTCACTCAATTTGGAAATTTTATTAAAAATCAATCTCCCAATAGATATAATTTAGTTTTCCCCCTCTAATTAGACTCTAAATATGTGATTTAATTATTAGGAACCACCCCATATGCTAAGGCTACCCATAGAAATTGGAATTAGGTTCATAGGAGGCCTATGGAGAAAGTTATGTGGTATTTTGTGTCAATTTTGGAGAAATTTTGAGATTGGCACATCTTATGTTTCTCAATTGGTCAATTAGACCAAATTGACATATGTTTGATTGTGTGTGACTAGTATCGTGTCCATAATTGGATACGTATAGGCCATATCCCGATAATTTGGCGATACCGGTTGATTTGGGACTTTTTCTCCGACACGGGAGTTTGAGCATGTCACATTTTGATACGGACACATAGTTGAGTAAAGTTCTTTGTATTGTTCATAATTATTATTTTAGACTTGCTCGTATCCTTCGGGATACATTTGGTTGTGTGGTGGAGCCGTATCTCAAGCGTATCATAGAATGAGTGTAATACGGGTACGGTGCACTCCACGTGTTTGTTCATTGTACCTCAATTCAAGTTGGCTTGGTATTATCTATTAGAATAATATATTATATAATTGTATGGTTATGTATATATAGATATATGTATATGTGTAGTGATATATGTATATGTGTATATATACCTATAGTATTATATAGATATGTATATATGGATATATATGTATGTATATGATTTTATATATACATAGAGGGTTGCATATATATATATATATATATATATATATATATATATATATATATATATATATATATATATGTGTGTGTGTGTGTGTGTGTGTGTGTGTGTGTGTGTGTGTGCATAGAGTGTGAGTGAGTGAGTGTTGTATGTGTGTGAGAGGGGGATCGGGCAAACTGAAGTGCAAGGGACAGTTTGAGCAGTGAGATGGGATCAGGACAGCAGATTCAGTAGTGTGTGCAGCAAGCCAACAACAGCAGGTAGCTGCAAAGCAGTTTGCTAAGTAGCATGCTGCAGTAGCCACAACAATAAGCAGTAGCAGCTACCACAGTGCAGCATCCTACAGCAAGTATCAAATACAGCTAGCACAATAACAACAAGGCATGCATTGCAAGCAAATGCAGTAGTAACTTTACTGCAACAGTGCACAGCAAGCCTGCAGCAAGCACAACAACAATGAGCAGCCAACATGATCTGCAACAGCCATAGCAAGAGGAACATCAACCACTGCAACAAGAGAACAACAACAACTGTGTTGCAGCAGCAACAATCAACCTTAACAGCAGAGCAGCACAGCAAGAGGAACATCAACCACTACAGCAAGTAGCAGCCAATGTAGCAATTCAGCAACAACAGGCAACATGGGCAGCAACTAGTTAGGTAAGAGGTTTAGTTAGTAGTTCATTAATAGTTTGCTAGTTAAGTACATTGTTAGGTAGTTTGTATATATACATTGTTATCTTGTAGTTATATATATATATACTTGTTAGACTAGTAGCTATAAGTATATATGTATATATTTATTGGTAAGCTAGTGGTAAGTTAGTATAGTAGTATCGTATATAAGTATTGGTATGTTAGTTATAGTTTAGTGTATTGGGTAGTTAACTATCTACTAGAATTTGAATTACCTTGTGATACCAAGGTAATGTCAAGGTATTGGTGGATACTCAAGGTATTGGGTTTGAGTATCAAGATGGGTATGTAGGTGGTGAGATACGCATTGGTTCAAAGCCAAGGTATCCATTTTGCATTAGTTAGCTAAGAGTACTATATGTATTGTCTTGTATATATATAAATTAGTATTTTCATATCTAAAAAACCTGCGTATCCTGTGATACGGTGCTTGGTTTGTATCCTAGTATCTTAGCTTAGCTAGTGTGGCATAGTTACATAGTGTATTGACCTAATATCCTAGAGTTGGACTCATACAACCTAGAAATAGCTAGTTTGACCTAGAGTTGACCTAGTTTGACTTTTTTGACTTAGAAATGACTTTATGATCTAGAATTGAACTAGTCTAACTTATTTTTATTTTAAAACCTTGTATTGATGCAATATACCATATATAGGTCTGTGTGACACCAGCTTGGGCATCGAGAGACACACCTTGCTCAGGACCTCAGGCGAGTACATTTTTCTGTTAGTTTTATTTCATAATAGTGTATATATCTCATGTTATAGAACTGTATACTTGATTCCGACACAGTGGTTTCACGGACTGGTACTATATGGATCATGTCAGGAGATATTATCCCCTACCGTGTTCAGCGGGTACTCTTTCACATGTATTTTATCGTGTGTATTGGATATTGATTATTTATATTTCGTGTTCACACACTGCTCGTGATCAATGTGCTTATATGTACACATACTATTCGTGTTCAGTGTGCCCATATTCGTGTTCGTAATGTTTCGTGATTGGATCCATTGGTATTAGTTGGGGATGGGGAAGCAGGAGTTGATTATGTAATCAAAGTCCCAGTGTATTCGTGTACATGTCGATTACATACCACACTTGTAATCGAGTTACCTTATTGTATTCGTGTTCAACCTAAACCGATCACATAATAAACTTGTATTCCAAGGCACATTATTTAGATTTTAGTTATTCTTTTATATTGCAGATATTCGTATTGCTTGTTCTTCATTCCAGTACATTATCTGTTCACTCTAGGTTTTTTTATTCAGATGTTTAGTTATCTTGTATTCTTTTCTATTATCTATTTTATATGCTGGATTATGTATTTAAAACTGCTTTCAGAGGTATGTACTTCACTCAAATCCTGACTGGATATATTTTTCCAGATGATTGGCTCATAGATCAGTGTTCTACATTCTACGGGCCGTAGGAGGGAATACCATTAGAGGATACTCCTATAGACTATGGGGACTTAGATCCAGAGCCTGAGGAGGTTTAGTTTATATTTTGATGGATTTGTATTAGACTGTATTTGAGATTCATGACATGTATATTATTTCAGACTTGTGGATTGTATCTTGATTCTTTCTTCGTTATTTCATTCGTGCTTTATCTTCCTTAGTTTGCATGTGATTGAGTATAGTTATAATTGTGAGATACTATATTGTTCCTCCGTTTGGAGTTGAGATGATTGACATGTATCATATATATATTATTGATATGTTAGTTAGTTAGAATTGACCCTGACAACGTTCTACCGCCGATGCTGCGGCGTAGGCTGGGCGTACCCACGTACTCGTGCCCAAATATCCGGGTGCGGGTTGTGACAAAACTGATCCTAAGGCAATATTAGAAAGTGTAACCCCCTGATTTTTTCAAGAATTTTTAATTTAGATTTTTCACAATTTTCTGTAATTTTTTGGGATTTTCTGCAATTAAAACCTAGGTATTTTGAATTTAAATAATTTTTAAATAGTGTTAACTAATATTAAAATATTATGGAAATAATATTTTATGGTGTAAAATGGAAAACTGGACATAGGATAATTTTCTGTGAATTTAGTAGATTCCGGAAACATTTTTAAAGCCCTAAAAACCAAGTCATAATTAAACCCTAGAAATAAACCCGGTTCAATTGAACCAAACCAACCCAGACCCGGTTCAACTGAACCAAACCCAACCTTATCGGGTCGGGTCGGATCTAAACCCGACCTGAAACCCGCAGACCCAAATCCGCACTTAAGCGCTAGCGGGTCGGTCCGGATTCACGTTAAACCCGACCCGCGGACCCGGACCCGTAACCCAAATCCTAATCTGAACCCTAACCCTAATTCTAGTCGAAACATTGTTCCGACAACCCTATAAATATCTTCGCTCCGCCGGATGCCGAAACCCTATCTCTCCCTCTCCTCCGCCCGCCTTCTCCGGCTGCTCCGCCCCTAGCCACCCCGACGTCCTAGCCGCCCTTCTCCCTAAAACCCAGCACCACCACCATCACCACCCCAGCCGTCGACCCCGACTCGATCTCCCCGTCGATCTCCTCCTTCCCCGATTCCTCCTCCCATCGACGAACTTCCCTCCACCTTTCTCCGCCTCGTCGTCCCCGACAACCCATCTCCACCATCTCCTCCGTCTTCTCCGACCCCGACCACGACGAAACCCCTAGCTCCGACCCCCTGAACCCTAACGCCATCTCCCCTCGACCGCCCAGCTCCGCCCTCTCCTCACCGTCACCCCCATAGCCGCCTACGAGGATCTCCTCCGCCCCAGCCCGATCGTCACCCACCGCCTGAACTCGTACAGCCCTCCACCACGATAGAACTCCCCTCTCCCCGATTCGCCTTCACCTGAACCCTAACCCTAACCTAGACGGACACAGCGGACAGGACACAACAGAACCCGGACACGACCGACCAGGATACAACACAGGACCCGGACACGGGAATTTTGGTTTCCACGTAGCCCTGTTCAGGTAATCCATTCTCTCTCCTCGTTGCCCCATTTTCCGTTCTGTCAGTTGTGACGCGTAGACTGTATGACCCCTCGATGCCCGTGCAACCCGTTCGGTGCATCGCGTCCTGTGGCGATCGCGAACCGTGATCCAAAAACAGAAAAATCAATGCCCTGTTTCATCCCGGAACTAAGTGCGCCCCGCCAAACGGGACGACTTGGTCACACGTGGTCTTCACCGAGACGTGCGCGCCGTTGATACGGACGTACCGGATTTTGCAGAAGTCGATTCGGATGTGCGTGCACACCGGAATCAACGCGTATCCGCCGACAACACCCAGTATCCGCCTGTTCTGGAATATGTCATAACTTCGTGTACACACGTCGGATCGAAACGAAACTTAAGTCATCGGACTCGTAGCAATACGCTGGTCCTGTGACCCAAGTTTGGTTCAATTCTGAGAACGTTGACAAAATCGCGTATCGTGGGCCCCATAGGCTCCACTTGACGGGCAATTTTGTGATTGGCTTATCGGAATCCAATTCCGGAAGTTCCGTTGGGTTCGTATCATCGTTTCTGACTTGTTGACACTGAGTTTGACGAATTTGGAGACCTTTGACCCTGACACGCTTTTCGGTGCAAAGTGGCCCACATGTGGACCCCGCTTTGACCCGGAACTATCATTTTTGCCCCTGTGTCCAAATTGGACTTAAGGACAAGCGTTTCTAGCTATTTGATATTTTTTGAGACTGTTGGTGATGTTTATTACAGCTTTTGGAGGAGTACCTACAGGATCCACTGATACAGAGACAACTGTTGGTATTCAAATCCCAGACAAGTGTACCTTGCCAACATTGCAGTTCTTGTTACTTATTTCCTTGACTTATATATATATATATATATATATATATATATATATATATATTTGTGCATGCTTGACCTAGGACCGTGTGACTTACTTAGCGTCTGATTAATAGTCGGGTGCCAACACCGTACGCGGAGTTGTGTAACGTCACTTAGAGATGGATATCGCGACCCTTTACATTCTCGTACTTGTCTTATCAAGTACATCATAATCCAGGACACTTGACACTATTCATGAGACAGAATCTTCCTGAGATATTCATGGTAATTATGTATAGGATACATGTTACATGACTTAGACATTATATTCTTAGATCTCATTATGACTTACTGCATTAGTTATGATCCTGCGTGGCATGGACATGAGACGTTGTGTACATGAGACGCATGATTACATTGGGTGGGAAGAGTCACACAGGCTACAGGTTGACTATATTATGCCGGCGTCTCAGTCTCTCTCTGAGCTAGACAACCACATGATATCACTACTACCGGCTCCCCGACACAGAGCTTGTAGTGGTCTCAGCCTGAGTTCTAGTGCTGCTCTTATCTTGTATTTCACTTAGCTGGTTATATAGTTTACATTATTGAGACACACATGCTACAGGTTGATTATATTATGCCGGCGTCTCAGTCTCTCTCTGAGCTAGACAACCACATGATATCACTGCTACCGGCTCTCCGACACAGAGCTTGTAGTGGTTTCAGCCTGAGTTTTAGTGATGCTCTCAGATTGCATTTCACATATATGGTTATATAGTTTACCCTATTTATTTTATTTACTATTACACTGCATTTTGGCTTGTATCTTTTGTACCTTGTTATGTCCCCTGAGGACCTGGATACCGGACTATGTCCCCAGGACTAGCAGACGAGATCGACCCCGAGTTACACGGGACAGGAGCATTAGCAGGAGCAGAAGCAGGAGCAGGCACTAGAGCAGTACCAGATCCAGTAGACGATTGATCACCGAGGGTATCTTCTGGGTATAGGCTTTACCCATGCTCAGTATTTGCTGTGGTTATCTTTATTCTTGTATCTTGACAGATGTATCAGACTCATTATCGGGTTATTTCTCCGAGTTTATATTATATTGAGATTGATCTTGCTTTATGATTCTGATATTGTTGTATTCATTTCTGTGGATGAGATTAGTATATTTAGACCATTATTGTTGTATTACAGCTTAAGTACGTCCTGATGGATCCATTAAATTGGATTTGTCCATCGGTGTGTGCTGCTGGCCATTGCCACGTGTCTAGTCCCTCGATATTTTGGGACTGGGGCGTGACAGAAAGATAACATAAACAGTCAGTGCACATAACTTAATGAACATGTTTGGTTTTGTTGAGTGGGCAAGAAGTCTTTCGACTAGTGCATTCAATGTATTGATAACTCACCAGATTGCTTGCAAGGTGTGTAAGTATCTCGTTCGGTGCGAAGTTCCATTCGTGTACGCTAAGACGTGGAGTTTACTCTGTAGCCTTGTAGCATTGCGGCCGGAGCTAAAGCACATATACATGACATAATGTATTGGAACATCATCTATTATATCATTTCTAAAGTTGTAAACCACTTGTTATGTTTTATTGAAATGAGAGAGAGGTCTTGAGCGATTGTAATATTTGGCCTAGCGCCGTTGTAATCTATGTTTCAATTTCAATAAAAGAGCTTTGTTTCATTTTCATACTTGTGTTTATTCAACTTCTGCTATATAGGGACTATCTGTGCGGCTCTATGGCTTAGCATTTCATCGACCGTTTTGGTGGTTGCCTTGCGCGAGCGCAACTTAGTCTTGAGCGGCATAACATCCAGTGAGGATCTTCGGCCCTCCGGGGCCGGGGCATGACAAACGGTGCCACTACCCGACACGTTTCTGAAGATTCGGGTAGCTTGCTTTATTTGACTCTCTCGTCCATTATTGTTGTAAGAATATAAGATGCACTGAATTGTATAGACAGACATAGAGATGAGTACCTAACAAGAAAAGTTGTCTGCTAGCTTGCTCTGTTATTATTTTCTCACAAGAACAACTTCAGTCCAAGTCCAATGCAAAGAGAGAATATAAAGAAGATATTTGACCTGGCTCTATATAATTATGCCTCTTGTTTGTCATTGCAGAAACTGTCACGCTTGAAACATGCTATACTATGTGACATAACATCACGATATGTATAACTTTTGCATGATATGACAGGCTAGGAGTTTTATATACTTATCGAGGAATGTCTCTTTTCTTATACTATGTTTAGGGCAGTGTATTTGGGACCTAGACAATCCAAGATTTAAGTTTTGTCGAATGAAATTGTGGATGGCTCTAGTTCATGAATCCAAATCTCTGTCCGGAATATAGTATCCCGTGCATCTGTTTGGTGTTTAATCCAGGATCTCACCGCCTTCATGAATTAATGGTCAGATCGCAACTGAGACAAGCATTATTATAGACATAAAATTCTAAAAAACCCAAAAAATTTGGACCCATTTGGACTCGCGAGTTGTTCTGGTTTGGACCCCTTTCAAACTGGTCGGGTTTGGTTAGGTTCCAAAAAAATTCGTCTCGTCTCGCTCCACCAAAGAATGGTTCGGTTCGGTGCGGTTAAGGCATCGATGGAGGTGTACCGACAAACCCTAAGTAGATTAATCATTTACTTGATAAATAACATGTTTGTACTAGTTAGATCGTTGGTGTATGTCATCGAATCAATTGCCAATCTGTCCATAAGATGAAATAATGTGATAAGGATTTGCATCTAGTCGACGACCGACCATGACTCATGAGATGAGTGTGGTGGTCTAGATTTATGGATAAATTAGATCCATCATGAACTTAAATCAATCATTTGATCGTTTAAAGTAAACAACACTTGATCACGTACGATACATGTCTTTTACTTAAAGTGAGAGGCTACTGTAAAAACGTTATCCCAAAATTGAACTGACTTTTCCAAAGCTTTTGATAAGCTGTTGTTACCAAACAAGCTGGAATTGCTTAAGCAAAAACAGTCTCCAATAATCATTTCCAAACACGATCTTATCACACACACACACACACTCTCTCTCTCTATATGCAACAAGAAAAGCTCATTTTCGTAACATCAACTTTATGTTACTTTTCTTGTCTTATTGATTGAATAAATTTATTGGATAACGTCTGAAAGCAAGGAGAGACGTCACTTCCCAAAGTTTGGAGTTCGGTTTCAGAACTAGGTTCCAAAATTCTTAAAAGAAAAGACCTATGCTTGGTTTGAAATTGTAATTTCTTTTCAAAAATTGACAACATATACAATTTTTGACAGAAAGTGAAAAATTGTTGTCAAAAGCTGCCTCTAAATTGGCTACTGATATTCACGTGCAACCCACGCAAATTATTTTCTTATATGAATAAATAATTAGATAAAAATTAAAATTATATTAAAATAGTTTAAATATAATTTTAATTAAAAATTATTATAATATGTTTTTAGAATTTTAGATATATATTTAGATAATATTATTTAGAATATATTATTTAGTCGGTTTAAATATATTAAAATAGTTTAGATTAGATATAATTTAAAAATAATAATATTTAAAAGAATTTAAAATATTAATTATGCTGAAAATTTACAAACGACTTAGACGGTTAATTTTGAACTAATTTAAGCCAAACCGTATTATATTATATAGTAGAACATGTGACTCTTGATTTTTTTTTAAATATATTTTTTTTTTACCAAAACCCACTCTTAAGTCAACTTGGTCTTTTTTTTTTTTTTTTTAGTTACGAAAAAAAAGTCAACTGAGTCAAGACTTGTGGGGAACAATAACAAGCAAATGTGAAATATATTTTGTCATCCACTTTCTTTTTCTTAGACAAAAAATACTAAATATGGCGACCTTTCTGAAGGCACTCTCAATACTCAAAATTCTCTCTCTCAAACAAATTATTACTCTGATTTTTTTCTCTAAATAATAACTATTTTGTTCCTTCTTTCTAATTTCAGGAGTCCCCGAAGAAGCTGAAGCTCTACTCATGCTGGGTCAGCTCCTGCGCCCATCGGATCCGCATCGCCCTCAATCTCAAAGGTCCAGACACGGACACGGACACGGACACGGATCACTTTACTGAACTCAATTTGTTCATATTTTTTTTTTCCCTTCTAAAGGCTTGGAGTATGAATATGAGGCCGTGAATCTTTCCAAGAAGGAACAGTCGGATCCAGGTCGCAAAACAAACCATTTAAATTGTTCATTAATGATCAAAGATTTACACAAAATTTTTTAAATTCTTTTTTAGTTTTTGGTATTTTCAGAATTTGAGAAGTTGAATCCGGTTAAGTATGTTCCGGCACTGGTGGACGGCGACGTCGTGGTCGCCGACTCGTTTGCGATCGCTCTGGTAGGTTTGAATGCGCTAGGCTGTGCCCTCCCTTTTCGTTTTGGTGGAGTTTTACAAATTGTTTATTTTGATTTGATTTGATTTGATTTGATTTGGAACAGTACTTGGAGGATAAATATCCGGAGCGTCGTCTACTTCCTAAAGATCTTCGCGATAAAGCCCTCAATCTCCAGGCAATAACACGGCGCACGCATTTTGGTTATACTATCTATTAGACAAATGTTAAGGGCACTACAAGAATTACTTAAGGGGCAACATAGGTTTTGGCCGTTCGTGTGCATATCAAGGACTGGACTGCCAAATTGGCAGTCTTGTGCATATCTAGTATTGTCAAAATTTTGGCAGTCCTAAAATAGCGGCTGTTCTGGATATACATAGGACTGCTAAAAGTATGTTGCCTCCTAGTAATTCTTGTAGTGTTTTTAACATTTGTCTATCTACAACATGCTCAATGTAGTATCCCGAATCTCTAGGACTGCCAAAATTATGGGGTCCTATGCATATCCAGGACTGGACTGCCAAAATTTTGGTAGTATGAAAAAACTTGACTGCCAAAATTTTGGCAGTCTTGTGCATATCCAGTATTGTCAAAATTTTGGCAGTCCATATAAAGTCAAGACCGTTACAATTTTCAGTCCTAAAATAATGACTGCAAATTTTTTTCACAGTCCTGAATATACGTAGGACTGCCAAAAGTGTGTTGTCCCCTAGTAAATTTTGTAGTGTCCTTAACATTTGTCTATCTATAACATGCTCAGTGTAGTATGCCGGATCTCTAGTGACCAAGTATTGCTCGTTATGTGCTTACTGTCTATATGGATGTCCATCGATGTAGAATTTGATACCGGGTTCGGATTTTGATTAGAATGAAATATAGTGGTGTGTTGTTAGTTGGTGCCGAGCAAGACGAAAACAAAGTCTAATACGTTGACGGTTTTAGGACGATAACACGTAGATGACAATTTTCGTTTAATTAAGTGCTATGGTAGAAAGATGACAATTGTCATAAGATGTAGTAAATAGAGAGAAGTTTCTAAAGTTGCAACCGAAAGGTTGATCGACAGCTGGAAAGTTTTGGCTTGTAACTATTGTGATGAAGTAAATAAAACTCTACAGTTTGGTCGTGGAGAGAGACAATTGCCGAACCACATTAGTATCAGATCTTTTTCTGGATCCTATGAAAGTTCTACAATTCTGAAGGTTTTACTCAACCTCAGGCGAGAAGTTGTGTCTACTACCACAGAGGTACAACAATGGGTTCAAGACATCAAGTTCTCTCTTAAGGGCTAATACAGAATACAAGTCAAGATAGAGTTATTGGGATGTCTACATAAAAGGCGAGGGGTTGTGGTTATTGTCATGTCTCGGTTCCGCAGAATCGATTCGTTCAAACATTCGGTTCCGCAGAACCGATCGTTCTCGCTGGACGTGATGTCGTACAAGTCTGGGGTTGCACTTGCACAAGGCAAGAACGTGCACATTGTGTCAAATTTTTTTGTAAACAGTTTCACAACACAACAACAGATTATAAAGCACACATTTGTATAGGAAAAAAATAATTCTTTTATTGATTCATTGCAATGAAGTACAAATTTTTCAGCACCGAAATGGAAATGCCTGAATGACTTACATAGCTTTTGCATAAAAGAAAAGACTAATAGACTGAAATGAAATAATGTTCTTATCCCATACATTATGTCCCTTTATTACTCCTTGGAAACTTGAAAGCAGCAACTAGAAATCATTTGAAATACTTTGAAATAGGAAGAAGTTTGAAAATACTGCAACGAAAGCTTTAACTCCCTTGAGTGCCCCCAGTATCTCGGTCATCTGGTTTGCCCACATAGACGTGGGTCATTACTCAACTTGTACTGGTGAGCAGAACTGGCCCACTCACCTAAACCAACACTTCTTAATTATAGCAGTAATTTAATAGGCAACATTATATAGGTAACATTTCAATAGGCAACGATTCATAAGCAACAGCTCATGCAGTGAAATATATATAAGCTTTGCACATATTGAATTCTTACTTCGGTCAATGGTCGTTCCTGTATGATCTACATGATTGTTCTTACCGTCCCTGCATAAGACATCATTAGTATGCAATTCATTCCCACTGGGTCATTTGTGGTGTAGCACCACAATGGACATGCTGTATAGGACTTCGATGGACGTGCGATGCGCCATTCAAAGCAGGTAGCAACCCTCAATGAATATCTCGCTTATACCCGGCGCTACCAAAGCGCTACTATTTCCTCCGAGACGAACGGTCCCAGTACCCCATGTTTCGTTCGAGAAAATTTACTACCTTGTGCACAAGTTGTCCATGACCATACAATGCATCTACGACTATATGATAAGCATAAATAGCAGTGTAAGATATTGAAACATTTAAAGCAGCAATGCACATTTAACCATTCTCATTTCATCATACTTATTTATTGATTCGATTGGTAGTCCGTAGACTCCAATTTACCGCTAAGGCATGGCACCAAACAACGACAAAATGATTATATCCTTCCCTATGTTACATAATTGAACTTCTCTCTTATCAATGCAATTCATTGATTTATAATAGTGGTATGAAACTTGTGGCATTAGTGGCTATATCGATTATTGGACTTAACAAGGTTACAAGAGAACATTATTAATTATTGGCGTGGAGGAGTAGAGAAGAAGGGACATAACCGCTCACCAAATAGAGAATGCCGAGAGAAAAGGACGCTCGCTCGCTCAGGCTCCGGTCACGCGTCTATCTGCATTGACACCAACATTTGGTTAGACTATTGTCTTCATTTCTCTCAGAGTTCTCTAGAATGAATGCATGCAATCGATGAAAATAGGATAAACAATCAATTATCGAAAACCAATCACGAACACGCATTCATCAAAACCAAGCAGCGAAAATCAAAGAAAGCCAACCAAAAATCCAACGAAAACTATTGAACTCATTTCAACAAAAACAGATCCATCAATTGGAAATGTTCATTGCATTGTCCGTGATCGATTCCCCCGTAAATTTTTTTCATACTCAATTTCGACTGAGTAAATCGAGCCACAAGCCTTATATAGTGCACCGCTAGGAGCGGGGTACTACATAATATACCATTAAGAAAAAATTTCGTTCTCGAAACTTAAAAAAATGTTCTACCTCTAGGTTATCGAATAAGGAAGGATACTGCTTCCGCATCTCTTCCTCAAGCTCCCATGTCGATTCCTCGATTGCATGATTCTGCCATAACACACGGACCAAAGCCACTGATCGATTTCGTAGGGTCTTCTCTTTCCTGTCTAGGATCTGAACTGGTTCTTCCGAGTAAGATAGGTCCCGAGTAAGATAGGTCGGCACTCAGCTGAACCTGATCGAAGTTCACTATGTGACTTAGGTCATGCACGTATCTCCTTAGTTGGGAACATGGAAGACATCGTGTACTTCCGCGAAAGCAGGAGGTAGTGCAAGTCGATAAGCCACTGGTGCCACCCTATCTATAATATCGAAAGGTCCGACAAACCGTGGACTCAGCTTCCCTTTGACGTCGGACCGCATCACACCTCGCATAGGTGTCACCTTTAGGAACACATGATCACCCTACATGAATTCCAAAGGTCACCTATGTATATCCGCGTAGCTTTTCAGACGATTTTGAGCGACTCGAAGATTTTCTCGAACCATGCGAACTTTCTCGATGGCTTGTTCAATAAGTTTCGGTTCGAGTACTTGTCGTTCACCAACTTTCTCCCAACATAACGGTGATCGACACTTGCGTCCATATAGTGCTTCATACGGGACCATCTGAATACTCGCTTGATAACTGTTGTTATAAGCGAACTCTGCCAACAATAGATAGGTATCCCAACTTGCCTTCAAATCTAGCACGCACAGTCGCAACATGTCTTCTAGGATTTGGTTTACTCTCTCGGTCTATCTATCAGTCTACGGATGGTACGCCGAGCTAAAATGCAGCTTGGTACCCATTGCCGTCTGAAGGCTTTTTCAGAATCGAGACAAGAACCGTCCATCCCTATCTGACACAATTGAGGCTGACAGTCCATGTAACCGGACTATCTGATCTAAGTAAATTTGAGCCAAACGGTCAACACTCAATGTATTTTTGATTGCTATGAAATGAGCCGACTTGGTCAGTCTATCCACGACGACCCAAATCGCATCATTTTCCTTTGGCATCCTTGGTAAGCCCATTATGAAATCCATTGAGATGTCCTCCCACTTCCATTCCGGATTCGCGAGGTTTTGTAACTCTCCGTCGGGTCGTTGGTATTCTGCCTTCACACGTTGACAATCCAGACACTGTGACACGAACAATGGCACATCTTTTTTCATGCCATGCCACCAAAATGTTGTGCGCAGATCTTTGTACATTTTGGTGCTTCCTGGATGCAAGGTGTATTTAGCATAATGAGCCTCAGTCAGTATCTCCTTCCTGAGTTCATCATCCTTAGGTACACGTAATCTGCCCTTAAGCCACAACGTTCAATTCTCGCGTTCCACGAAATCGGTTGCCTTTCCAGCTAAAATTAACTCGCGTATCTTCTGCAGGAATTGGTCATCCTCTTGCGCGGATTTGATCTTTTCGAGCAAGTTTGGTTCTAACTGCAATTGAGCCAGTTGCACTCCCTGTGTACGGACTTTGTATTGGATGCACATTTCTTCCAACTCTCGAAGTAACCTGCTTGACACAGATAACGATCCGACGAATTTCCGACTCAATGCATCTGCCACAACGTTTGCTTTTTCCGGCGTATAAGCAATCGTCAAGTCATTATCCTTTATCAATTCCAGCCATCGTCGTTGCCTTAAGTTTAATTCCTTTTGCGTGAATATGTACTTAAGGCTTTTGTGATCTGTGAAGATCTCGCAGGATACTCCATAGAGATAGTGTCGCCACAATTTCAACGCGAACACAATTGCCGCAAGTTCCAAATCATGCGTCGGGTAATTCTTTTCATGTTGTTTTAGCTTTCTTGAGGCATACACAATTACTTTCCCACGCTGCGTAAGAACACATCCCAATCCGAGCTCGAGATGCATCGCTGTATATCTGAAATCCCTCAGGTCCATCTGGAAGAGTAATAATTGGAGCCGAGACGAGCCGCTGCTTCAGTTCCTGAAAACTGCTCTCACAGTTGTCTGTCCATTTGAATACTACTCCCTTTTGGGTGAGGCGAGTCAGAGGCGACGCAATCTTCACGAAGTTTTTTACGAATATCTGATAGTAGCCAGCCAAGCCAAGGAAACTTCTGATCTCACTAGCCGATGTAGCTTGTTTCCAGTCCACCATTGCCTCTATTTTCTTTGGGTCAACTGATACATCATCTGCTGAAATAACATGCCCAAGAAAAGCCACATTGCTCATCCAGAACTCGCACTTGCCTAACTTCGCATATAACTGATGTTCACGAAGTGTCTGCAATACGGTCCTTAAATGTTCAACGTGAGTTTCTCTATCTGTCGAGTAGATTAAGATATCATCGATGAACACGACGACGAACTTGTCTAAGAAGCCGCTGGAGCATTGGTCAAACCAAAAGGCATAACCAAAACTCTTAGTGTCCATATCTTGTACGAAAAGCCGACTTCGGAATATCCTCTGGTTTGATCTTCAACTAGTGATACCCCGAACGAAGATTAATCTTTGAAAATACTGTCGCCCCCGAAGTTGGTCAAACAGATCATCAATTCTTGGCAACAGATACTTGTTACGGACTGTCACTTTGTTTAATTCTCGATAATCTATGCAAATACGCATTGTGCCGTCTTTCTTTTTCACAAATAGCACTGGAGCTCCCCAAGGTGAAACATTGGGACGAATGTAGCCACGATCTAGTAACTCTTGTAGTTGTGACTTCAGTTCTTTCAATTCGGCAGGAGCCATCCGATACAGAGCTTTTGATATCGGGCGAGTATCTGGAAATGTGTCAATACTGAACTTAATTTCTCGGTCTGGAGGTATTTTAGGTATCTCCTCTGGAAACACGTCGGAAAATTCTGTTACGATTTCGGTTTCACCCGAGTCTGCGCCCTTCATCCGAGTGTCCCGCACAGAATCAAGGTACCTTTCACACCCCGAATATAGCATACGCCTTGTCGTCATTGTCGATACTACCATCACTGTTTTTGTCATGCCCCAGTCTCAAAATACCGAGGGACTAGCCACGTGACAATGGCCAGCAGCACAACTCCAATGACAAATCCAATTTAATGGATCCGTTAGAGTGTACTTAAGCTGTAAAACAAATACAATACATGTCGCAGTCTAATTATAATCTCATCCACAGAAAGTAAACACAATTCAATATGATAGACTAATCAATATAAATAAATATAGTCTATCAACAAATCCCAATAAAAAGTGTCTCGGAGAACAACCCGATAATAAGTTAATACAATAATCCAAGAGTCAAAATATAGAATAACTGGAAGCAGAAATAACTGAGTATATAACAGAATACTCAGGTGAAATCCTCTGGCACAACCTCGTCCTCTGGTGCCAGTACTGCTCCAGCGTCAGCTCATGTTCCGTATATCTCGGGGTATTCCTCATCTGCTGTACCTGGGGACATAATCCGGATCTAGGTCCTCAGGAGACATAGCAAGGTACAAGCATAACTCAAGCAAAATAAAATGCAATATATAAAAATAGATCCTCAGGGCAAGCTATGTAACCACCTATGTGAAATGCAAGTTGAGAGCATCACTAGTACTCAGGCTGAGACCACTACAAGCTCTGTGTCGGAGAGCCGGGTAGCAGTAATATCACGTAACGGGCCAAGCTCTGGAACAGAGACTAAAGCACCGCAATAATAAATATATATGATTGTAATTAGCCTGTAGCCTGTGTGTCTCTCCCCACCCAATGTAATCATACGTCTCATGTCCACGACGTCTCATGTCCATAACACGCAAGATCATGACCTCTAACTAGTACAACGAGTCATAATAATATTTATGTATATGCAAATCTTATGTCACGATTCCTGTAAACCTATACAGAATCACCATGAATAACTCAGGAAAGATTCTGTCACATGAATATTGTTAATTATCCTATGGTATAACGTACTTGATAAAGCAATCACGTAAAATTATAAAGGATCGTGGTATCAACTCTCTAAGTGACGTTACACGACTCCGCGTACTACGTCAACACCCGAATCTTGTTCGGATGTTAACCAACGTCTCACGGTCCTAGGTTGAGCAGGCACATCACAAGAAAATAACTCAAGCAAATAATATCAAAGGAACTACTACAAGTTTGGCAAGGTATACTTGCCTGGGTTCTGAACTCCTTCAGTTGCTCCTGTAAAAGTGAAATCTCCAGCTACGCCTCCGGATGCTGAAACAAATATTACCACCGCTCTCAGAATACATGAAATAGCTAGGATTGACTACCCATAAGTCCAATTTGGACACGGGTAGAATTGATAGTTTCTGGTCAAAGCGAGGTACACATGTGGCCCACTTCGCACCGAAAAATATGTCAAGACAGTTTTTCAAATTCGTCAAACTTAGTGTATACCAGTTCAGAACGATGATACGAACCCAACGGAATGTCCTGAACTGGATTCCGATGAGCCGGTCACGAAATCGTCCGTCAAGTGGAATCGTGGGGCCCACGAAACGGGGTTTCGTCAACGTTCTCAGAATCGAACCAAACTTGGGTCACAGGACCAGCGTAATGCTACGAATCCGATGGCGTAAGTTTCGTTGCGAAACGACAAGCACACAAGAAATAATGACGAGTGTCAGAACGGGCCGATATAGGGCTTTTTGACGGATACGCGTTGATTCCGGTGTGCACGCACATCCAAATCAACTTTTACGAAATTCCACACGTCCGTATTGACGATACGCGTCTTTCGGTACAATTCGCACACGACGAAGTCTCGTTTAGTGGGACGCGCCCCGTTTCGAAAAATTTCGGGTTTAGAAAACCAAGTTTTTGGTCAACTTCAACCACGAATAAAACACAGCATACAACCAATTAAAATAAACTATTTAAAGGGATTAAATCTCGGTTATGTTGTATAAATTATTGTTCAAGTGGAATTTAAAAATATTATTTAGGTTGGAAGAAAAATGGTCATGAACATGGATGTTTGGGACAGTTTTCTGAACTACAAATTGGGTCATTTTTTTCTGTTTTGCGTTGCAATTTTCTATCGACACAGGACACGATACCCCGAACTAATTATACAGGGTTCGAGAGGGTCATGTGGTCTTCGCATATGATTCGACAGATCGACATTTGGATAACTGTGCAAAGAGATACGAGGGTGGGAAGTATCATACCTCGTTACTACTGTTAACTCAGAATTGGGCGACTGTGCGGCGGCTACTTTGCGGCGGTGGTGTGCGGCGGTCCGACGTCGTCGTCGGCGGTGGCTCGTCGGGAATGAGAGAGGGTTTGATGGTGAATGGGGGGGTTGGTCTGGGGTTTATATAGGAGGTCGGAATGAGCGGTTATGGGGAGGGGAAGAGAGGAGGTCACCCGCCATTTTCGAAAGAGGAAGTGTTCAGTCGGTTGCGATTTTCAGAAGTTGAAGGGGGCGGGTCGGGTTTGGGTCTGCGGTTACGGGTCTAGTTCGGATCCGAATCCAGGTAGGTTGGGTTGGTCTAGGATAGTTCGGTTTGGTTCAGTTTGGGTTGGTTTAAGTTGGTTTATTATATATATGTAATAAAAAATAGTTTTTGAGCCCAATAAATTCCAGAAAAATTACACAATATCCTATTATTATTTATACACCAAAAACTATAATTTTTATAATATTTTAATAATTAATTTAATACACAAAAATATAATTCCATGAACGAACATTTATTATAATTAATTAAAAATTACAAAAAAATCTCCAAAACCTCAAAAATTCAAAATTAAAATTCTAAAATTAAATTCTAAAAAATCTGGGTGTTTACAGTTTTAGCTGCCAGACTACAAGAATAAGAGAACTCTGCCTCGCCATGAATGCGAAACACAACTCTCATCTCCGCACAGTCGATTGTCGCATTGCATATCCCTAGCCAATCCATGCCCAAGATGTCGTAATCGGCGATATCCAGGACTATTGAATCCAAGGACACGTACTTTCTCCCAATGCAAATGTAACCATCCCTGCAAATCGAACTAGCAAGCAAATCTATTCCGGACGGAGTATTGACACTAAGATTCATATCTAACGGTGTCTTACAAAATTTGTGTTCATTAGCAAATGCAGATGATATGAAGCTGTGTAGCACAAGAATCAAATAGTACACGTGCATGTATTTCTCTGTAAAGCAATATACCTGTTATGACAGTGTTTAAGGCAAGCACTTCTTCTTGAGTCAGTGCGAACACTCTACCCTACCCTCCTGGTCACGGGTTCTGAGCATTCACAACTGCCGTCTGCGGAGCTCGTGGCGCTTGTCAATGATTCTGATTGGACTGTTGATCACGATTTTGATTGCGATATTGATCGTGATTCTGATTTCTTCTCCCATTATTGTACCATGTAACCTTGTGATCCAAATTGCCACACTTAAAACATCCAATCCGACATTCGTCTTGCCGGTGTCCAACCCGCTTGCACCTGTTACAGTACAGTCGTTGATAGGGTCCCCTGTTGTCATTTGTGTTGTGACGCTTGGAAGCATCAGACCCGCTTGCTGCTATGGGTCGTTTGTAGTTGTTACCACGGTTGTGCTGTGTCGTCCCTCGAGGATGAAATTTTTTCATCTTGAGAGCTGCTTCGTAGGCTTTTCGATACGTCGCACACTTCCGGTTGAGAACATCATGCTGTAAGCTTTCATTCAGACCCTCAATGCATCGCAGTCGTTTTGCCTCATCATTCGGTATCATGTAGCCGCCGAACTTGGATCGCTTTAAGAACTTTGCTTCGTAGTCGCTGACGGACATGTTGCCCTGCTCATGCACTATAAACTCTTTTTCTTTTCTGTGACGAACAACTGGTGGAATGAACTGTGCGATGAATGCCTGTTTAAATGTCTCCCAAGAGACTTTGGCTTCTTGGTTGGCATCGCACGATGCTTGTCTCTTCGATTGCTACCAGTCTTCTGCTTTGAGACGTAGCTGCACAGCCGCATAATCCGCCCTTTTGGTGTCTTGCACATCCAACATACGGAAGATGCCCTCCAAAGTCTTTAGGAAGCCCATTACTTCCTTTGGTTCCGCCTTGCCATTGAACTCCAGCGGATTGCAGCTTTTGAATTCAGAAAACTTGAATGTCGGTCGCCTTCTTCGAGGCTGTTCCGTTTTCTCTGCTTCTACTACCACTCTCTTTTGCGGCAGCTACTTCGATCTCGTTGTTATTCTCAGTTAATGTAGCCATCATTTGAGACAAGTTATCAACTTGCTGCTGTTGCGCGTCAAATCGCGCTTGAAACTGGTTTGTTAGTTGCGCTTGAAGCTAGCTCACGATGCTGTGCCTCAATCATCTTGTAATGTGCGTCGCTCTACTTCCTTTGCGCCTCTAACATTTTCATTACTTTCTCCATTGGGTCAGACGATGATGTCGCCTTGGCGCTATTACCCTTAGTTATCTGCAAAAGAAATAATTTCCATTAGCACTCATAAAAATATTTATGGGCTTATTGTATGCAACATTATTTCATGCAGCACTATCGAAAAGCAAATCATCTGAGAAAATCATTATTGTTTGAAAACTTTCACTTGAAAACCAATTTTTGAAATCCGAGGAACTTTAAACCGTGCTCTGATACCAACTTGTCATGCCCCTATTTCGCAGAACCGATTCGTCCTCGCATTCGGTTTCGCAGAACCGATCGTCCTCGCTAGGCGTGATGCCGTACAAGTCTGGGGTTGCACTTGTACATGGCAAGAACGTGCACATTGTGTCAAAATCTTTTGTAAATAGTTCCACAACACAGCAACAGATTATAAAGCACACGTTTGTATAGAAAGAAAATAATTCTTTTATTGATTCATTGTAACAAAGTACAAATTTTTCAGCACCGAAATGGAAATGCCTGAACGGCTTACATAGCTTTTGCATAAAAGAAAAGACTGATAGACTGACATGAAATAATGTTCTTATCCCATATATTATGCCCTTTTATTACTTCCTTGGAAACTTGAAAGCAGCAACTAGAAATCTTTTGAAATGCTTCGAAATAGGAAGAAGTTTGAAAAGACTGCAACGAAAGCTTTAACTCCCTTGAGCGTCCCCGGTATTTCGGTCACCTTGTTTGCCCACATAGACGTGGGTCAGTACTCAACTTGTACTGGTGAGTAGAATTGGCCCACTCATCTAAACCAACACTTCTTAATTAAAGCAGCAATTTAATAGGCAACATTTCAATAGGCAACAGTTCATAAGCAACAATTCATGCAGTGAAATACATATAAGCTTTGTACATATGCAATTCTTACTTCGGCCAATGGCCGTTCCTGTATGATCTATATGATTGTTCTTACCGTCCCTGCATAAGACATCATTAGTATGCAACTCATTTCCACTGGGTTATTTGTGGTGTAGCATGTCACGCCCCGATTTCGTGGAATCGTTAGTAACATGTCACGCCCCGATTCCGTGGAATCGTTAGTCGTCCCCCGGGCGTGACCGCCGTGCGGGCCTAGGTTGCGCACCGCACAAGGCTAAGTATTTTTGTTTCGCATAGCGAGCACATATTCAGAGTACGCAGATAATTGAACACAGATTGAAACATGGAAAAGTTCTCTTTTATTGATAATATGAACATCTATTACAAACTCCCTGAACTGAGTCATAAGGATTTGCCTCTGTGGGCTTACAAAAGTGTTGACACAAAATGAGATAGCAGTCCTGTACATTACATCCCTTACTAAACTCAAAATATAAGACCTTGGGACGGAACGACTGCCTTGCCACGAAGCTGCATGATTGCTTTGGTGGCTAACTTCTTCTTCAAAATGCTTCTAAGGTGGCACGGTCGAGGCGTGCCTGCAGCTGGACTGGATTGGGGTTTGTCTCCTGCTCCTCGCTTGGTTCTCCTAGCGCGGGGAACCTGTTTCAACGAGGGTCAGTACATCGAAACGTACTGGTGAAGGCAAGCTAACCCAACTATACCAATCAACACGTTGTCTTATTGAAGCATGCATATTTATCGTGGGTTTCTATCTTGCCTTAATTCATTTTACAACAAGACATAGATATAGAATTATTGAAATAACCCGCCACCGTTCGGTGACATTTACCTTTCCGTCTGAACCACCTGCACAATACTTACCTTGCCTTCCCTGTCAAGAAGACACAAGTTAGTTGCAACAGGTTTAAATATACGAGGGGATCACTGGCTTTGATGCCATAATGGACGGTCTTAGTCTCAGGCTAAGGTGACGGAGGCACATGTATCGCTGCACGCCATCCCGCCTATGGGAGAGACTAATCTTGAGGTTCCGTCCGGATCGGATCGGTGCCAGTGCCCCAGCGACCGTCCGCAGGAACCGAGAGGCCTTGTGCACAAGTTGTCCGTGATCAACGGCGTTTGTGTTAAGTTTGCATTTATGTAGCTGAGGCATTGAAATCAGGGGATATATAACATTGTGTGATGTATTTTGCATAGTCTCCCTGAATAATTGATGCATGGCAAGGGTGTTCTACATATAGCATATTTATAGAAGAAGAAGTAAGCATTCAATCTTGTATATATGCATATGGTTAAACATTTTGAATAGGCAAGCATGTAGTAAGTAACCGTTCACACGTTTTTAATGACAAGCATACAGATCCAAGTCTATTTCCCTTATCTTGATATCTTTTAGTTATTACTTGGTATCGTTTGATCGGGGCAAGCACGAACACAAGATTTAGATGTGAAGACTAGCAAGTAGGGCTAGCTAATCGGGTTGGTAGCCACTCACTTTTAGTGGTTGGAAGGAGGAAGGAAGTGATTTAGGAGTCCGCTTGAGCGACGCCTAGTGCTGGATCACCTGTATTGACACGAACAGCTGATCAGTACTTCTTCCTCTCTTTCCATTATCGGAATTGAAGTGCAGTCCTAAGAACGAAAGCAATGAAATCCATCGAAACCGTTCAAGAAAACCCAAACAAATCCGAAATCCAACTCAAGGCACGAAAGCAACAAGCGACAGCGAAAACTAGGCAACAAAAGAATGCAGCGGAGAGGTCCCTCCTGACTCTGCCGCTAAGTCGATCCTTGGGGCACGGTCCACTGAATATGGGAATCGATTCCGAAGAAACAAATCCATAACGAGGACGAGTTCTTAATTCAATCTATCCCGATCGAACGATACCGTCTTAGTATTTCTTAGCCGCGCTCCCCGAATAGGGGGAACGGGGCACCACATCCTACCCAACCAATTGGAAGTTTCGTCCCGAAACTTAAGGAATAAAACCTACCACTAGGAAATAACAAGGGGAACCGTTCCCTCATATCAGATTCAAGCTCCCAAGTAGATTCTTCGACTGAGTGATTCCGCCAAAGCACGCGCACTAGAGGAACCGAACGAGTCCGAAGCAGCTTTTCTTTTCTATCCAAAATTTGCACAGGCTGTTCTACGTACGTCAAGTCGGCTTGAAGGTTCAGTTGGTCCAGGTCTACCACATGGCTCGGGTCGTACACATATTTCCTAAGCTGTGAAACATGGAATATATCGTGTACGTCGGATAGGGATGGTGGTAGAGCAATCTGATACGCAACTGAGGCAACCCGCTTTAGTATTTCGAACGGGCCGACAAATCTCGGACTCAGCTTTCCTCTTGCTCCGAACCTGCTGACTCCTCGCATGGGCGAGACCTTGAGGAATACTCGGTCGCCTACTTGAAACTCTAGCGGTCTTCGATGTGTGTCCGCGTAGCTCTTTTGGCGGCTTTGAGCTACCTTCAATCTATCCCGAATCAGCCGGACTTTCTGGACGGTCTGCTCCACGAGCTCAGGGCCAAGTACTTGCCGTTCTCCAACTTCGTCCCAGCAGATAGGAGATCTACACTTCCGCCCGTATAACGCCTCATACGGCGCCATTTGAATGCTTGATTGATAACTATTGTTGTAAGCAAATTCAGCTAAAGGTAGATGAAGGTCCCAACTCGTCTTCAAGTCCAAGGCGCAGAGTCGCAGCATGTCTTCGAGGATCTGGTTGGCACGTTCGGTTTGGCCGTCGGTCTGTGGATGGTAGGCGGAGCTAAACTTCAACTTCGTCCCCATTGCTGACTGCAGGCTTCCCCAGAAACGTGATATGAATCGACCATCTCGATCGGAGACTATGGTTACGGGCACGCCATGGAGTCGAACGATTTCATTGAGATATATCTGAGCCAGGCGGTCGGCACTCCAAGTAGATTTGATAGGCAGAAAGTGAGCTGACTTGGTGAGTCGATCGACGATAACCCAGACTGCATCATGTCCCCGTTGCATCCTCGGCAAACCAACGATAAAATCCATCGTTATATCATCCCATTTCCACTCCGGAATAGTAAGGCTCTGCAGTTCTCCGCCTGGTTTCTGGTGTTCGGCCTTTACTCGTTGACAAGCCATGCAATGCGACACAAACTGCGCCACATCCTTTTTCAAGCCGTGCCACCAAAACGTCGTGCGAAGATCCCGATACATCTTTGTGCTACCCGGATGAGAAGTATAGCTAGCATAGTGGGCTTCCGTGAGTATCTCTTCCCTGAGGGCCGCGTCGCTTGGAACGCACAGTCTTCCCTTCACTCGAAGCATCCCATCCGTGCTTACCGCAAAGTCGGACGCCTTCCCTGCTGAGATAAGGGCATGAATCTTTTGCAGGAACGGGTCGTCCCTCTGAGCGGTCTTTACTCGTTGTAACAAGTCGGGTTCGAGGCGCAGTTGTGATACTTGCGCCCACTTTGTGTATCTGATTTTTAAGGTAATGCCCAGTGATTCAAGATCCCGGCGCAGCCTATCATCAATAGCCAAACTTCCTGCAAACACTCGACTCAGTGCGTCAGCTACGACGTTTCCCTTGCCAGGCGTGTATCTGATCATGAGGTCGAAGTCGCTTAGGAGTTCAAGCCATCGCCGCTGCCGAAGATTCAAATCTTTTTGAGTGTACAGATATTTCAAACTTTTATGGTCCGTATAGATTTCACACGGCACTCCATAAAGATAGTGGCGCCACAGCTTCAATGCAAACACTACCGCGGCAAGCTCGAGGTCATGCGTTGGGTAGTTCTGCTCGTGAGGCTTTAGCTGTCTAGACGCGTAGGCGATCACTTTGTCACGTTGCATCAGGACACATCCTAGTCCCCTTCCTGATGCATCGCTATATATTTTGAAGTCGTCAGGTCCGTTTGGCAAGGTAAGGACCGGAGCGGAGACGAGGCGCTGCTTTAACTCCGTAAACGAAGCTTCACAGTCGTTCGTCCAAGTAAACTTCGCACCCTTCCGTGTGAGCTGCGTCAAGGGTGAAGCAATTCTAGCAAAGTTCTGTATGAACCGACGGTAGTATCCTGCCAGTCCAAGAAAGCTTCGGATGTCGCTAGCTGATTCCGGATGTTTCCACTGTGTAATGGCTTCTACCTTTTTCGGGTCAACTGAGATGCCTTGAGACGAGATAACATGGCCCAAAAAGGATATACTGTCTAGCCAAAACTCACATTTACTCAGTTTGGCGTACAGCTGATTGTCTCGAAGGGTTTGCAACACCATCCGCAGGTGTCCTGCGTGCTCATCCCTAGTCTTCGAGTACACCAAGATATCATCGATAAAAACTACCACAAATTTATCGATGAAAGGTCTAAATACCCGATTCATAACGTCCATGAATGCCGCAGGAGCATTCATCAGTCCGAACGGCATCACGGAAAACTCGTAATGACCGTACCGGGTTCGGAAGGCAGTTTTGTGGGTGTCCTCGGGCCTAATCTTCAGCTGGTGATAACCCGAGCGAAGATCGATTTTTGAAAATACTGCTGCTCCTTGTAGTTGATCGAACAAGTCATCAATCCGTGGCAGAGGATATTTGTTTCTGATTGTGACCTTATTCAATTCTCTGTAGTCGATGCATAGGCGTAGAGTTCCGTCCTTCTTCTTCACGAAGAGCACGGGAGCGCCCCAAGGAGACACGCTCGGACGGATGAACCCACGGTCAAGTAATCCTTGGAGTTGGCACTTTAGTTCCTTCAGCTCTGCAGGGGCCATTCTGTATGGAGGTTTGGAGATCGGCTGCGTGTTCGGAAATGTGTCAATAGTGAATTCAATCTCTCGATCGGGCGGCATGCCGGGTAGTTCGCTCGGAAACACGTCGGGGAACTCCGCCTCAACGGAATTAGGCTCGACGTTTGCGTAGTCCTGCCGCGCGTCCCGAACTGATGCTAGAAATCCCTCGCAGCCTGTGTAGAGCATTCGCCGAGCAGATTTTGCCGAAATCACCATGCAGGCCGTGGTCGCATCGTTCGCTGGACTACTGGTGTAACAGAACACGGCTTCTCCGGGCAGACGGAAAACGACTCGCTTCTCTGCACACTCAATGGTTGCCGCGCATGCGCCTAGCCAGTCCATTCCCAAGATGATATCATAGTCCCTAACATCTAGAACTAAGACATCGAGCGACAGCTTCTTCTCCCCAATACAAATGTAACCACCTAGGCATACTGAACGAACAGGGATTTTTGTACCAGAGGGGGTGCTAACATTTAAATCTAAGTGCAACGGAGTCATTTTTACATTGTTTTCCACGGCAAAATTTGTGGAAATAAAACTATGCGTTGCACCTGAATCAAATAGAACACGAGCAGGTATATTATTGAAAAGTAAGGTACCTGACACGACGGTATCCGAAGCTAATGCTTCTTCCCGTGTCATGGTGTAGACTCGGCCTTGAGCTTGATTACGCCCTTGCTGAGGCGCCGCTCGATTCACCTGAGGTGCCGGAGTCTGATTTTGTTGCGGAGGACGGCGCTCGGTGAACTTTGGACAGTTGGGAAGGGCGTGATCGGAAGCTCCACAAATGAGACATAACCCGTGCTTCCGGCGACATTCACTTTCGACGTGCCCTGTCCTTCTACAGAAATCACATCGTTGCCCCGAGTTTCCCTTTTTCGAACCGCCGTTGTTAGGGCGCTTTGCAGCTGTGTTTCCTCTATCGTTGCCTTGGCGTTTGTGATTGGGGGTTTGCACAGCGCCGGTGGCAACGTGAGGATACTGCGGCTCGAGGGAGAGGGCATGGTTTAAAACTTCCCTCATCGTCTGATACTGTGGAACGGATACGTGCCCGTGGATGCCAGGACGTAGCCCTCCTTCGAATCGTCTGGCACGACTCGCTGCATCCGGTAGGTAAGCGGTGGCAAATTTGGCCAGTTTGTTGAATTCTGCCGAGTATTGCTTCACCGTCATACTGCCCTGCCGGAGCTGGACGAACTCATTTTCTCGTTGACGTCGTAGAGGCGGGGGTATAAACTCCTCCTCAAACGCGGCACGAAAGGTCGTCCACGCGATCGCCTCCTCTCCATGGCCAAGTTGAAGAGATCGTCGATGCACGTCCCACCAGTCGTGCGCATTGAAGCGAAGCAGTAGTTTGGCACAAGTGACGCGCTTGTCTTCCGGCACGTCCAGGAGAGAAAAATGATCTTCAAGCTCGGCGAGCCAATCTAGGGCCACGATTGGGTCCTCAGTCCCCTTGAATGGCGTGTTGCAGACCTTCTTGAAGTTTGCAAAGGTGAAGGTAGTCACTTCCCTCGTCCTTGGCACGGGCGATGGTTCGACTTCAAGCGCTGGCTGCTCCACTGGTGTAGCTGTCGTTGCGGCAGAATGGTTGGAGGCCAGGGTCTGAACAAGCTGTTGCAGGGTATCTACCTGCTTTTGTTGGACTGAGAGCCGTGCCTCTAGGTTGCTCTCGAACTTGGCTTGGCGGGCATCATCCCTCTGTCTTTGCTCGGCTAACATTTGCACCACTTGTTGAATCGAGTCTGTTTGAGACATGCCTCGTTGGCTCCGAGAGCTTCCTGATGTTCCGGAGCTGCTCTCCTGAGTCCGAGGCTCGCCTGGTGCTAGCGCTGATGGTTGCGCTTGCGTCGTTCCTTGAAAGGAAGGTAAATTACATCAGGATCATAATGTATTATGGACTTATTGCATGAACGTATCCCATTTTGGCCTTAACGAGTTCAGGAGTTCGCATAGGCGAGTTATCGCTAAGGGAACTTTTCCAGTTCATGAATCAAAGGAACTTTGAAGCTATGCTCTGATACCAACATGTCACGCCCCGATTCCGTGGAATCGTTAGTAACATGTCACGCCCCGATTCCGTGGAATCGTTAGTCGTCCCCCGGGCGTGACCGCCGTGCGGGCCTAGGTTGCGCACCGCACAAGGCTAAGTATTTTTGTTTCGCATAGCGAGCACATATTCAGAGTACGCAGATAATTGAACACAGATTGAAACATGAAAAAGTTCTCTTTTATTGATAATATGAACATCTATTACAAACTCCCTGAACTGAGTCATAAGGATTTGCCTCTGTGGGCTTACAAAAGTGTTGACACAAAATGAGATAGCAGTCCTGTACATTACATCCCTTACTAAACTCAAAATATAAGACCTTGGGACGGAACGACTGCCTTGCCACGAAGCTGCATGATTGCTTTGGTGGCTAACTTCTTCTTCAAAATGCTTCTAAGGTGGCACGGTCGAGGCGTGCCTGCAGCTGGACTGGATTGGGGTTTGTCTCCTGCTCCTCGCTTGGTTCTCCTAGCGCGGGGAACCTGTTTCAACGAGGGTCAGTACATCGAAACGTACTGGTGAAGGCAAGCTAACCCAACTATACCAATCAACACGTTGTCTTATTGAAGCATGCATATTTATCGTGGGTTTCTATCTTGCCTTAATTCATTTTACAACAAGACATAGATATAGAATTATTGAAATAACCCGCCACCGTTCGGTGACATTTACCTTTCCGTCTGAACCACCTGCACAATACTTACCTTGCCTTCCCTGTCAAGAAGACACAAGTTAGTTGCAACAGGTTTAAATATACGAGGGGATCACTGGCTTTGATGCCATAATGGACGGTCTTAGTCTCAGGCTAAGGTGACGGAGGCACATGTATCGCTGCACGCCATCCCGCCTATGGGAGAGACTAATCTTGAGGTTCCGTCCGGATCGGATCGGTGCCAGTGCCCCAGCGACCGTCCGCAGGAACCGAGAGGCCTTGTGCACAAGTTGTCCGTGATCAACGGCGTTTGTGTTAAGTTTGCATTTATGTAGCTGAGGCATTGAAATCAGGGGATATATAGCATTGTGTGATGTATTTTGCATAGTCTCCCTGAATAATTGATGCATGGCAAGGGTGTTCTACATATAGCATATTTATAGAAGAAGAAGTAAGCATTCAATCTTGTATATATGCATATGGTTAAACATTTTGAATAGGCAAGCATGTAGTAAGTAACCGTTCACACGTTTTTAATGACAAGCATACAGATCCAAGTCTATTTCCCTTATCTTGATATCTTTTAGTTATTACTTGGTATCGTTTGATCGGGGCAAGCACGAACACAAGATTTAGATGTGAAGACTAGCAAGTAGGGCTAGCTAATCGGGTTGGTAGCCACTCACTTTTAGTGGTTGGAAGGAGGAAGGAAGGAAGTGATTTAGGAGTCCGCTTGAGCGACGCCTAGTGCTGGATCACCTGTATTGACACGAACAGCTGATCAGTACTTCTTCCTCTCTTTCCATTATCGGAATTGAAGTGCAGTCCTAAGAACGAAAGCAATGAAATCCATCGAAACCGTTCAAGAAAACCCAAACAAATCCGAAATCCAACTCAAGGCACGAAAGCAACAAGCGACAGCGAAAACTAGGCAACAAAAGAATGCAGCGGAGAGGTCCCTCCTGACTCTGCCGCTAAGTCGATCCTTGGGGCACGGTCCACTGAATATGGGAATCGATTCCGAAGAAACAAATCCATAACGAGGACGAGTTCTTAATTCAATCTATCCCGATCGAACGATACCGTCTTAGTATTTCTTAGCCGCGCTCCCCGAATAGGGGGAACGGGGCACCACATAGCACCACGATGGACATGTCGTATAGGACTTCGATGGACGTGCGATACGTCATTCAAAGCAGGTAGCAAGCCTCAATGAATGTCTCGCTTATACCCGGCGCTACCAAAGCGCTACTATTTCTCCCGGGCCGAACAGTCTCCAGTACCGCAGGTTCCGTTCGAAAAAATTTACTACCTTGTGCACAAGTTGTCCATGACCATACAATGCATCTACGACTATATGATAAGCATAAATAACACTGTAAGGTATTGAAACATTTATAGCAGCAATGCACATTTAACCATTCTCATTTCAGCATACTTATTCATTGATTTAATTGGTAGTCCGTAGACTCCAATTTACCGCTAAGACATGACACCAAACCACGACAAAATGATTGTATCATTCCTTGTGTTACATAATTGAACTTTCCTCTTATCAATGCAATTCATTGATTTATAATAGTGGTATGAAACTTGTGGCATTAGTGGCTATATCGATCATTGGAATTAGCAATGTTACAAGAGAATATTATTGATTATTGGCATGGAGGAGTAGAGAAGGGACAGAACCGCTCACCAAATAGAGAATGCCGAGAGAAAATGACGCTTCCTCGCTCAGGCTCCGGTCACGCGTCTATCTGCATTGGCACCAATATTTGGTTAGGCTATCGTCTTCATTTCTCTTAGAGTTCTCTAGAATGAATGCATTCAATCGATAAAAATGGGCTAAACAATCAGTCAACGAAAATCAATCACGAACACGCATTTATCAAAACAAAGTAGCGAAAATCAAAGAAAGCCAACCAAAAATCCAACGAAAACTATTGGACTCATTCCAACAGAAGCCGATCCATCAATTGGAAATGTTTATTGCATTGTCCGTTATCGATTCCGCCATAAAGTTTTTCCATACTCAATTTCGACTGAGTCAATCGAGCCACAAGTCTTATATAATGCACCACTAGAAGCGGGACACTACAGTTATTACCTCGTGGCTCTTGCTGCTCTCTTCTCATCTGGTGGTGGTGGTTGCCTGCTTCACCAACTCACCTATGTTTAGGGTGTGCCGCAATGGTCTCTCATCTTCCGGTGAAGCGCATATTTTCCTCACTCCTTCATTTGCCTTACCCGGCATTATTAATAGTATAGCATAGCAACACATTCTGAGTTCATGTTAATGCTCCAAGCTCAGAAAATTTATTCATCAGTGAGGTCCCTATTTGTTTCTCCATCTTTGTTGAAAATTATATGCAGATGTGATTCACTTGTTAGAAGTGAAAAGCGAGTGGATAGAATGCAGTCCGCGGAGCTAAGGAGCGACCAGGTGGGGCAAATGCCCCACCTAAGGTTCAATATATTTATAAGGAATGCCCCACCTAAATTTGGTAATAGTATGTTAATTAGGATTTACTTCTACTATACTATCTCAATGGTAATAAGAAAGTAATAAAACCCATTAGCCTAAATAGTAGCTGTAATTATGCCTTAACTGTTGCAACCATCAACATACTACACTAATCCGTAAGACCGTAACAGGAGTAATTTCTTTTGAATTTCCTAGTAGTGTTACAAAATAACAATGTTATAAGTGGAAACATTGTTTGCAATTATCAAAATTATGAAAAGAAAAGAACATTAAATTAAGGAAAAAAAGGAAGATTAATAAAACCCAGGAGAGAGCGGTTCATCCATAATCACAACCCACAAACATCTTTTTTTTTTAATATTTTTTTTTAGTATTTTAGAATTTTAGTATTTTTATATTGATAGAATTTCTATAGTGCTGACGATTTTACTCAACCTTAAACGAGGGGTTGTGACAGGTACCATGAATGTAAAATTTAAAAATATCAAATTAATTTTCAAGAAGGCTATTAATAATACAAGCCATGGTGTAGATTGTTGGGATGTCTTTTATCAAAAAAGCTTTATAGTGTTGCAGCTTTTTCTCAACTCCGGATGAAGGGTTGTGACAAGTTTCATGAAGGTACAACTACAGGTTCAAATTTACTAATCCTTTACAAGGGGTTGTGACAAGTACCAAGGAGGTACAACTACAGGCTCAAGACTTAACAGGTTTATCTCTAAGGAGGCTATTAGGAATATAAGCTAAGGTGGAGATGGTTAGGATTATGTCATGTATTCAGGAAATATTATGCAATTTCAGAAATCTAAATACATCCAAGTAGATTTAATCTAATTGGTCTTATCTAAATCAGTCCGGATATGGCCTTATTTCAATCTCTCGGTATTGGTTTAATTAAATCCATCTGCATTAGGTTTAATTAAATATAGTTAGATTTATTTATCCAAAACTCTAGTTAGATTTATTTATCTAAAACTATCTAACTAGATTTAATCAGAATCTACTCATATTAGGTTTAATATAAAGCTTACAAGTTTAGGTTTATATAGGTATAAATAAAGGTGCAGATTAGAATTAGGGAATATAGAAAAAATATACAATATAGAAAATAAAGAAAATGTTCTAAAGTTGCAACCGCAATGTTGATTCAGAGTTTGAGAGTTTTGCCTTATAAATCTATTATGATAAAGAAAATAAAGTTCTACAGTTTGGTAGTGGAGATAGACACTTGCCGAACCACACTACTTCTTTGTGTTTGCGATTCTGTCTTTATTCCTGTTTCAGATAGCATTTCTAATACAGCTTGGGACATGAGTATATGTGTTTCATCTTTCATGAAGGGTGCATTATCAGAATAGTTAGACAATCTTTGACTGCAAGTGAGAAGTTCAATCTTTTATCACGGTGAACATAACCTTGCGTTTGGATTCTAATAAACTAATCAACAATTAGAAGTGACATAGATGCTGTTATTTATTGAAGAAGAGTACTTCTGGGTTTCTACATTAAGTATTGTGTAGATTTAAATTTCCTAAGTACTTATTCAAGTTTTTAATGATGGTATCATATTTTAGGTAGCAAGTATTGTCTCTTCAAGCATTCAGCCTCTTCATATGCTTGGTGTTCTGGTTAGTTGAAAACTCTACTTATTCTAGTACATATTCAGTGATTATGCTATCTTCAGAACAGAAGTTTTAATAGGTATGACTAATATCTGGTTTACATTTGCACTACTTATACTTTTCAGGATTCTTTGGGGGATAAGTTCAATTCTGATGACAAGCTTGCGTGGGCACAACATCATGTTGCTAGAGGCTTCAAAGGTTGCTTTTGTAACTCATGGGGATAAACCTTTGCCTGTGGTTGATGTAAATTTGATTTATTGTCCCTAAAATCCAACATTCTTCCTCTTTGCAATCTAATTACTAGTTTGATTAGTCCTAGGTATCCTGCAACCCTGCAGAGACTTTATTAGCTTCATTTTGGTGGCTTTTACATTTGATTGTTTGATTCTATAATCATCATCAAAGAAGCAAGAATAAGGACAATAGAGAGACGTTATAGATAAAGTCTACAGAGCTAATGACATGCCTGATCTGGATATGCTGCTTTAAGGAACTACCATCATAAGGCCTGCAATATTTGCACCAAGATTCATGCATTACTTTCTAGATATCACTTGTTTAGAGTTATATACACTCAAATCCTTGTGAACACAATCTGAAGTTCATGTAGGAGTCTAGACTTAATTGTTAGCCGCTATCTTATCGTCATTGTCATATCTTTTTCTGGATTTTTCTGGATCTTACTTATAAATGGATGTAATCATTGCACCACTAATTTCGCTAACCAGTATGGTAACTGCTAAACTCCATAAGTCATATAAACCAAGGTTTGCAGAATCGGTATCGGAATCAGTTGCTTACCCCTTCTTATGAGTATAGGTATCGGTGGTTTCGACAGGTTCTGTGATTTTAGATCGGAGTTTCGTGGTTCTTCCTTTCAGAGAGCCAAAAAATTAATAAGAAGGCATTATTTAACGACTGAAAGAATATTCGATACAGTTAGTTATAATCTTATGTATTATTTGTTGTTTCCCTTTAGTTTTCAATGGAACTATATTCAACATTGTTTAATTTTTCACCCACAATAGATATTGTTGTCCATTTAACCTTTTTATACAAAGACTCTGCACAATAGACAGTTTTGTGGAATAATGTAAGTGGGATGTATAACGTTGTAACAATTTCGACAAATGATAATGGTTACATTGTGTCAATAAAGAATTTTAGTGAGACACAGTAGCATGTTGATCTTTGGCAAGATTGTATCCTTGTGCAAATAGTGTTCTGTCACAAATTCAGAATTGGCATCGAGTTGAGATTGTTGAAAATTCATTTGAAATAATTGGCATAGCCTATGCACATCAGATATTTTTTTGAGAAAAAGGATGGGTTCAATGAGCATAGTAAAGCAATATTGATGAACCCGCTTCTCGTACCCACAATGTTCCTAGATCCTTTACCAACAAAACCCCTAACCCCTTGCTCGATGTTGTATAGATATCTGTTGTTAATCTAATGCACCAAGTTCCCATACCAAGTGTCGAGTCTCTTTCTTGTTAGCCTGCCTCTCTGACTTTCTTCCTTAGTGTATGTTTAGCCTTCTCTCTACATCCCATACAAAGTGTGCCTGGGCCTCTTGTTGCTTACAACATGATTTTTCTTCCCGATGTGTGTTTAGGCCCGCCAGACCTTGATTCCCCTTCTTATCATTTTATTGTTCGGGAGGTCCCGTAAGTGTTGAGTTGTAACTTCTGCTATAAACTCATATACATCTTGTGTGATGGGTAAACTCAGTCTAGAGAGATTCCTCTGCTAATTCTTGAGAAATAAATGAACTAAATAAGCACAAAGATTCTCATTCATGTCCTGGCTAAACAAATCTTCCAATACTTGGGCAATGAGGTGTTTTATCAGATATTAATTGGAACAAAGAAAAATGTCGCTCAAGTGTTATAAAGTTTTTTATATTGTTATATTTTGTTGGCATAGCTCTTTCTGTTTGACTCATTAAATCTCACAAGTTCTCTTCAAGTCTATCGTTTGCATCATAGTTGATTTGGATGCTCAAAATGGTTCTTTTAGCTTTGATGATTAGGGCTGAAAATCGAACGAACGAGTTCGAACAAAGAGTGTTTGAGCTTGGTTTGACTAAACTATCAAACGAGTTTAAGGTCGAGCCAAAGAATGATGTTTGAACTCAACTCGATTTAAGTCGCGAACTCGGACGAACACGAATCGAGCCCGAGACAAAATATAGCCAAAGCCCCCATTAAACCTGTTATATAAATCATCACATTGTTGTTATCATATTTTAAAGACTTTTTTGAATTGCTTATGTCATTTACTTCATAAATTTTCCATCAAATAAAGAAAAAAAAATTCAAAGACAATTTATTTTCATCCATAGAAACAAACATAATATTTGTTTTAAAATAACTGTAAGCAAAGCAACTCATAAAGTAATCAAAACACTCTTCTTGGTACCTGAAGTTTGAAAATGAAAGAAGTTCCATCTTTAACATGTGCACAAGAGACTATGAGTTATTTGTATTTGGGCTTTGCTATGCCTACAACAAAATGCTTACAATCCCCTTACAACCGCCACGTGTCGGGCTTCGATTGGAGGAGGGGGGGAGAAGTGGTGGGGTCGGGTGGAGCCCATTTAGCAGGGGGTGAGAGGGGAGGTGGGACTCGGTGGGACCCATGTGTAAGGGGTGGGAGAGAGAGGTTGTAAGCATTTGGATGTTGACTTAACATTTTTCTTCGTATTTTTCTCTGCTTTCAGGACCAAGTCATGCCAACTTGTCCAGATATATAATATACTAACCATTTGTGACAAAAGTAATAAACAAAAACAAAAATACAAAAATAAATAAGGAGGAGTGATAGTTGAAATTTGAGTGAGAATTAATTAAAAAAAGATCAAGACTATTGCATCAAAGCATCGTTTGGATGCAATTATTAAAATTTGAGAGAGAATTGAGAGAATTGATACAGTATAATGCAACATACATATACTAGGGGAAGCCCTAATACGAGAAACCGAGCCGAGCTCGAGCCCGTTCGCGAACAAGACCGAGTCGAACAACCTATGGTCGAACTCGATATCGACTAGCCCACGAACGATCTTTAAACTGAGTTTGGACCGAGCTGAACACGAGTCGAACTCGAACCGTTTTACAGCCCTATTGATGATAGTGCCTTTCTTATGTTTACTATTGACATTTGTGTTATTTGCTTGTGTTTCAGCTCTAGAGAAACTATTAAAAGATTCTGCTGGAAGTTATGCTACAGGAGATGAACCCCTACTGGTTAGCTCACTAACCTGTGACTTTTGGTGCCTGCTCTTATCCTCGCATTTCACATTAGTAGTTTCATATGTCTGCTCAAAAGCACAAAGTGCATCATTAGGTTTTTGTGAAGATATATTATTGGAGATGTAAATCCATTATATTCTCAGAGCCGCTGGATCCCAAGTGTGTTTGTTTTTTATTAGATTTTGTTGAGTTATGTGTTAAGTTGAGTTTAGTCCCACATCGGATAGACTAATAGGGAGAGGGGTTAGCCTTTCCTATATAATGTACTCCTCTCCTCTTAATGAATCAATCTATCATTTCTATTCTACATGGTATCAGAGCCATAACCCATCCACCTCTCTTCCCACCAAAAAAAAAACTCTACCCCGATGCCCCAAACCCTAGCCGCCAACCGTAACCCCCCTTCAGCCCCCCGCCTCCTGCTACCCGCTCCCCCCCGGCGCCCCCGCCTCCCTGCCGCCAGCACCCCCTCGCCCCCTGCCGCCCCCTCCTGTCCGCTGTTCCCCCCTGCTCCAGCAGGCCGCCAAGCCCCCCCCCCCCGCCCCCAGCCCACCTCCGCTGCCCCCGACCCCACTATGCAGCCCCAAAACCCTAAATCCTAACCCTCAGCCGCCGTCCCTCCTTCCTGTCTGAACCCTAATTTCGCAAAAAAAGGTCGTATATCGAAGTCAGAGGGTAGACAATAATTTGTTTGCACAACCTCTGTTCCTAGATTATGACTTCAGGAGCGTATATCGAAGCCAGAGGGTAGACAATGATTTGTTTGCACAACCTCTGTTCCTAGATTACGGCTCCAGGAGTTAACAAAGAGTAGACAAGTTGTTTGTTTACGTGGATCTTTGTTTCCGTCCTACCCCGATATCCACATCAGGATCTACACAAAGAGTGACCTGGGTTACCTCTGTGACCTGGCTTGTGTGATCCCTATAAGATCTCTACTTTCCATGCACGTGCCGGTTCAGGTCACTTTGATAGCGCATCGGCAAAATTGATGTGATTATTGGGGTTGGGAAGATCCAGCGACAGTCGAATCAAGTGCAGGATGACTAACACTGATGCAACTAGCAGTGCTACTACTACCGGTGTCGGGAACGCATTGGCGGGACCAACTGGCACTGGCACAACGATTTCTTCGATTCGATTCATCGATCGGCGGTTGGACGGACCAGATGGCTACTCAACATGGCGGAAGAAGGTTGAGAAAATACTTCGGAGAATGCGGTTGTCTAAGCATTTGACTGACAACCCTCCGGAGACGTCTGATCCCACATTTGAGCAGTGGAAGACAAATGATAGTCGACTGTTTACACAGTTGATGAACTCAATGGAACCATCGGTGGACATGGTTCGGAACACGGACACGGTAAAAGAGTTATGGGAGGTCATATTGACGACGTTTGATGAAAAATGCGACTTGTCTCGTATCTACGACTCGGTCGTCGGCATCTACCGGGCAGAACATGGCGACAAGTCTCCTAAGGATCACGTCCGGACCTTTAAGGCTATGGTCGATGAAGTTGACCTTGCATTACCTCTGACGATGGATATCAATGAAGCAAGGGCTCAACAGGAGCAGCTTCATGTCCGTGTCGAGACCTCTCCAAGTGATGCTCCCGCTGATCAATATGCTCTGGGAGTCGTTCGAACTGGATTTCGTGGTAGTCGTGGTGGACGACGTGGTGGCCAGAATGTTGGCGGTGATGGTGGACGAGACATTGGCGGTCGTGATGGAGGTCGACTGCGCACCTGCTTCAACTGTGGTCTACATGGTCATTTCCAGTGGCAGTGTCCTAAAACTCCTGCCGCCAATGTCACCTTACATATTCCTGATATTGGCGGCCGATATGTACAAATGACTGATGAAGCATATGCAAACTTTGTTGAGTTTCAAGCTCAACGTCGAGGTGAAGCTTCTACTTCTGGGTCTACCGTAGGGTACTCAGCGGCATGTGTGGTACAGTCGAAGCATTGGGTCCTTGATTCTGGTGCATCACTTGACATGCGACGTAGGTATGATAAGAAATTATATACCGGTTGGTCGTATGTCTAATATTACATGTGCCAACGGTGGTTCGCTGACAGTCCGTGGAAAATAATTTGTCTTTCTTTCTTCGGGATTGTCACTACATTCTGTATTACATACACCTGGAAACCGATTCAGCTTACTCTCAATTAGTCGGATTACTCGTGATATGCATTGCTCGGTAACATTCTTTCCTGATGGTCGTGTTTTTCAGGACCTAAAGACTGGAAAGACTATCGGTAAGGGGCATATGGCTGGAGGCTTGTACCTGTTTGACAAACCTTCCTATGTTGTCTGTGCTGGTGTGAAACTTGATCCTTTTGAGTTACACTGCCGGTTATGACATCCTTCTGTCCAAGCACTCCATAAAATGTACCCATCTTTAGATGCCTCGTGTTCTTTTTATTGCGAGTCCTGTAGTTTGGCTAAGCATCATCGAATTTCCTATTCGGCCAGTCAAAATAAAGTTGATTCCGCTCCTTTATAGTTGGTGCATTCCGATATATGGGGACTTTGTCCGGTTGAATCTGTGATGGGATTCAAGTACTCTATTACCTTTGTTGATGACTACTCGCGTCACTTTTGTTTATTTTATGAAAAAATGCTCCGAATTATTTAACATTTGGTGCAATTTTTATGCGGAAATCAAAACACAAATTGATGTTCCGATTAAATGCGTTCACAGTAACAATGGTCGTGAGTATATGTCTCGTGAGTTTGTTTTACATCTATCTCGGAATGGCATCATTCACCAAATTTCATGTCCTTACACACCACAACAGAATGGTGTGGCTGAACGCAAGAATCTTCACCTCTTAGAAACAACGCGTGCTCTTATGTTCCAAGCACGTACTCTAAATTTTTTTTGGTCGGATGTCGTTCTTACGGCTTGCTATCTAATTAATCGCATGCCGTCGTCTGTTCTCAATGGCGATACTCCCTTCTCTCGGTTATATTCCAAACGAGAGCCTTCCTTTATCTCTCCGAATCTTTGGTTGCTTGTGTTATGTTAGGGATATCGGACCAACTCTTTCTAAACTAGATCGAAAGGCTATCCAATATATTTTTCTTGGGTATCCTAAGGATCAGAAAGAGTATTGGTATTTTTTTCCAGTCTTGAAGCAGTATTTTTTCTCTTGGGATGTTACGTTTGTTGAAACTGAGTTTCCTCCACTTCCACAAACTACTGATCCGACTCCACAAGTTTACCCACAAGAGGATTTCTTGTTATTTTCTGTTCATACACAACAACCCCCCGTAAGGGTGCCCTCCCCTACCGGAGCCAGTCTCCCGGTCCGATGGTCCGCACACACCGTCTGTCGATACAAGCATCGATGGAACGAGTTTCGTCGATAGTGTCTGTGGACACATTGCCTTCATCCTCCTCTAGCTCCACTGATTTGCTTTCGCCTGATCCGCTAGCTCAACCTCGTCGTATATGTCATGATCATCCATTGTACGTTCACAATTACAAAGGGCTTGCGAGCCACACACAATCATTAGTGGCGACTATTGATGGGATTCAGATTCCCAATTCTGCAGAGGAGGGTCTTATATATCCCGGCTGGTGTGCTGCTATGGAAGAGGAAATAAAAACACTTCGGGAGAACCATACATGGAACTTGGTTGATTTACCTCATGGTAAGAAGGCAGTGGGTTGCAAATGGGTGTTCAATATTAAGGTAAAACCGGATAGCACTCTTGATCGCCTGAAGGCTCGTCTGGTGGCAAAAGGTTATTTCTTAGACCTATAGTGAGGATTATTTTGAGACATTCTACCCAATTGCTCGAATGACCTCAGCGCGCATCCTCTTGGCCTTAGCTGTTCGCTATGACTGGCCGTTGCTACAGCTGGATATCAAGAATGCATTTCTTTATGGAGATATTGACGAAGAAGTATATGTGGTGCAACCTTCCGGGTGTGTTGCAAGGGAGGGTAAAGTGTGTCATCTGCGGAAGGCCTTTTATGGTCTCAAACAATCCTCTTGTGCATGGTTTGGTCGTTTCACAAATATGGTTACTCAGTTTGGCATGTGCCAATCAAAGAAGGATCATTCAGTATTTTACCGTCAGACATTAGCTGGGAGGATACTACTCGGTGTCTATGTGGATGATATTGTGATCACATGAGACGCCAATTAGGGCATTGCAGAACTAAAGAGGTTTATAGGAGAACAATTTCAAACCAAGGATTTGGGATCGTTGAGCTATTTTTTGGGCGTAGAAGTTACACGGGGTAAGCGGGACATTGTAATATCTTAGAGAAAATATGTGCTTGACATCCTAAATGATGCAGAAATGATGCAAGCTAAGGGAGCAACCTCGTCCATGGACCTAGGGATAAAGTTACTTCCCGACGAGAGGACACTGATGACCGATCCAGATCAATATCGTCGAGTAGTTGGAAAACTCAACTACTTGGCCGTTATGACTCGTCCAGACATTTCCTTTGCCGTCAGTGTTGCAAGTAGATTTATGTCTTCACCACGAGTTCCACATTGGGAGGTAGTTCTCAGAATTCTGCTCTATATATTTCAGAATCCGGGAAAATGAATTCGGATGGAGAATAAGGGGCATACTTATGTTGAGTGCTTTACTGATACTGACTGGAGTGCCAGTCTTACGGATTGACGGTTTACATCTGGCTACTCGGTCTTTATTGGCGGGAACTTGGTATCATGGAAGAGCAAGAAGCAGAGTGTGATCGCACGATCAAGCTCGGAAGCGGAATATCGGACAATTGCTCATGGCACAGCAGAGGTGCTATATTTGCAGCATCTTCTACATGAACTGGGAGAAGAAGCAAGATATAAAGCAGCAGATATGTGGTGTGATAACCAGTCTGCTATTCATATTGCTACTAATCCTGTATTTCATGAAAGGATAAAGCATATTGAAATCGATATTCATTTTGTCCGTGATGAGTATCAGAAAGGAATGATAAAGTTTCACCATGTGAGAACTGGCGATCAGATAGCAGATATATTTACAAAATCTCTTCTAGGTCTTCGGGTTCAATTTCTTTGTAACAAGCTGGACATGATTGACATTTATGCTCCAGCTTGAGGGAGGGTGTTGAGTTATGTGTTAAGTTGAGTTTAGTCCCACATCGGGTAAACTAATAGGGAGAGGGGTTAGCCTCTCCTATATAATGTACTCCCCTCTCCTCTTAATGAATCAATCTATCATTCCTATTCTACAGATTTGTATGACCTTTTTCCTATTAAGATGTGTCCAGTTGATTTTTCTTTTTTCTGTTTATCTGTTTTCATACTTTTGAAATTTGAAGTGATTGATTGCTCAACTTTCAAATGTTTATGCTTTTTTTTTTCTTTTTCTTCAAGAGCGTATCATCTCTCTCTCTTTGTAGTTCTTAACCAAGTCATTGGCCTGCTCACAGAGCATAAATGATATAAACTAATTTATGCTCTAGCTCTTGGGTACACACGGTGTGTTGGAGTGTCTTTCGTTCAACAAGGTTGATGGTCAGTAGGCTTAGAGTAAAGTTTAATCCCACATCGGATATGACGGGATATGTTGAGGCATTGGTATATGGGGTTGGTCTTGACTTAATTTTTTCTGTTTCGTATTGGGTCATCCCCTATATTTTTCCTCAACTTGGGTTGCCCTTCCGGTGTGGTACACCTTTGCAACAATTGGTATCGGAGCCCATGGTTTATTTGGGCCTTGTAATGCTTGACTTGTTTGTCATGTGTTTGTCGCAATCGTTTGGCTCTCTCCTGGTTTACCCTTCGGGTTAGTTGCATGTTGAGCCCAAGGTTTGGCCTCTGTTATATGTAGCGTCTGGTGGGAATTCGTTGAGATACTATCTCCATTTAGTGTGGGGATGGGCTTGAGTAAATGGGAACTAAGGTGGAGAATTTTTGGAGTGTCTCACATCCATTGGGTCGATGGGAGGCTGGAGCAAAGTTTAGTCTCACATTGGATTGGATGGGATACGTTGCGGCATTGATATATGGTTAACAAGGGGTTACCTTTTTTAAGTCATATTGGACGGGCCATAAATTGTGCCTCAACTCAGTTTGCTCTTTCCTGTGTGGTCTTCCCAACACCTTGCTCATTTGTTGTAACATTTAAATTTTCTAATTCAATTATATCACTCGTAAATTTTCATCATCACAACTCAGCCATGCTGGAAGTTATAAATAGAATCCTCTAGAGCTTAATTAGCAGCAACTATCTCAGCCGAAGAAAGTGTTGGCATATTATCACAGATTTCTGTAAGTCTATTTGTTTCCTTTGATCAATTTCTGTATAATAATTAACATTTAGATGCTATTTTTTTTTACTAAGATGATCTATAACGAGTGATTAGTTCGAACATGATGAGACTTGAATGTTGTCATTTGCAGGCAGATGTTTTCTTGGCTCCCCAGGTCCTCGTTGCAATAAAAAGGTTCCAAATGGACATGGTAATTACACTTGGTAAAATGTTTTAACTAATTTCTTTTGATCTCTTAAGCTGGTTTGACCATATGTGGTTATATGTAGAACTCAATAAATCAATTTGGTCTCCTTAGTCTCCTTCAATTCCTGTAGGAATACTAACTCCTTATACAAAAAATATATAGGAGTCTCCTGTTGTATAAATAAATTAGGTACATGATTTCATGTATTAATATATATGTAGTTATCTTATTTTATATGGGGGTAAGACTGGTTACATCTTGACCCTCCCATGACCCTCTGTAAGCGGGAGCCTTGTGGCAGTGGAACGCCTTTTTTTAGTTGTCTTATTTTATGTTTCTATCACCTAAGTTGCTATTAGCTTGTTGGTTAGGGACAAAATCGTTAGAGAATTTGAGGTTCGAATCATCTTATATTAGCTTACTTTGGAATGGATTAACTAACAATTCTATCTGCAAAGCGGTCTTGTGGAGGCCTTTTGGGCACTTTATGAGGCACAGTTGGCCCAGAGTCATGAAGCCAAACTTAAAATTTAGATTCTAATAATTTATTTTGACTATTGGGTCAGTATTGTCTTAGAAATCGATCACTGATCCAATTTGTGTACCTCTACGGGATATACCTCAACAGAAAACTGTTGAGTAAGCAGCAAGTATGGAAAAATATGTGTTTTCAATACTATTAGACAAAGCTTGTCTTTTCAACCACCATTAGACATACATAAAAGCTATTATGCTAGTTATAAAGCTAGTGGATAATGTTATCTTCGAATTGTCCCATTGTTTGCTCTTTCTTTTCTGTCCTATGTTGAATGGACATGGGAAAATGGTACCCGTACCTGAATAGTGTCCGTACTTGTATTCATATTCCGTATTCATGTAACATAGGTGATTAAACTGAACCTATTGGAAAATACCCGTATCCCGTACCCGTATTGTGTCCTTGTCCGTATTTGTGCCCGTACTCGTGTCCGTTCATCCCTAATATCAAGTTGTTCATGACAATTCCTTGCATGTAAAATAATGCAGGGAATTGAGAACAAATTGTGCTTGTTTTGTCCTTGGAAGAGAACTGCGTTATCTTGATTCATCTGGAATGGGAGCTAATATTGCGTCTCACACACCATTATTATACCATTACTTTAAATTCTTCTATTATTCCTTAGAAACGTCTTTGCTTGTACAGGTCCTAACCTGCCCCTCTGATCTCCCTATAGAACAAAAAGGGGCTGCTGATGACTTATGGTCTCCTAATGAGTATTCTTTTACCCTGTCATCCTTTGAAAGCCTGCAGTTTAGCAAGAGTTAGCATGTTGAATCTCTTAGTTGGTCATTATGATCAATTTGATAGATGGATGAAACAAGCACTTTTGTGAACTCCTCTAGCTTTCCTTCCAGCAGTATAAAGGAAAATAAGCCCGAACCAAAAGAGCAGAGGTGGCAACAGCAGCTATGATGCCAAAATATTGAAATTTCAGGATGAGAATGATTAAAGTCCAATGTTAGTTTCAGACCAGATAGCACCCTTATTCCTTGTGACTTTACACTGCCCATAAGTTCCACTATGGTGGAAGACAAATAGAAGTGTTGACTACATTTCCTTTTATGTTGTTGGACAATTAAGAAACAATGTCCAAAAAGTTAGTGTAGCCGAAATGAGAATACTTAGATGGATGAGCGGTAATACCTTAAAGGATAGGATAAGAAATGAGTGTATTCACGGAAAGTTAGATGGGCCGTCAATTGAGGACAAGATGAGAAAAAAATTGACTTAGGTGGTTTGGACATGTGCAACTCAGACCAATAAATACTCCCATAGGGAGGAGCATTTATATAATACTTAATGGAGCCACCAGGGCCATATCAAGGAAAATTGGGACCCTAGGCGAGAATTCAATATGAGGCACTTATTATATTAAGATAATTATATTTTTAATATTTTTTTCATAAAATATTCTTAATTAATGGAACTTCATTTTTCTTGCCTTTTGAGTTGCAAATTCATGAATTTTGTTATTATTCAAGATTTCTTACAATATCTTTTTCAATAGATATAAGCTAATCCATTTAATCTTTCTTGTGACATAGTTGATTTTAGGTATGATTTTATTATTTTTAATTTTAAAAAACTTCTTTCTGCAGAAGCTACCGCTAGAGGTATAGTCAAACATTATTCGATAAGCTATATATGCATTTGAAAAAAAAAAATTTTGTTTCAAATAAGTTAGAATTAAAATTAAAGTTTTAATGTCCGATTTTAAAATTTTTCTTAAAACTTATAACTCGCTAAATAAATCTATATCGTCAATATCGCTAGGAGTCTCATATTTTAGGTTTACATTCAAGATTTAAACAATAAGTTTTTAAATTTTCATCGTCCAATAATTTAATTTATTAAAATCATATAGGAATCCAAAAATTTCTTCATATTCTTTTAGTTTTTCAAATATATTGTTAATAGATGAAAGTGCATAATCTACTATATTTATAAAGTAATTAATTCAGAAAGATTCCTTAGGTGAATGGTTGTATTCATTATTAACATTCTCATCAAACTGTTTTTTTTCCTCTGCTTCATTCTCTTTTTACGAAATTTAGGCTCGATATTCATATTACGAGCAATTTCCTTGGACAAAATTATTGCGGATTCATCCTTCATTTCTATATTTTCTAAAGAAAGTAATAAGACCTTTTAATTGATCTATAGCAATGTCAATTGGCATATCCTTGGAATGTAATTTTTTGCTAATGACATTGACAACAAATAAAATATCATAACACATAATCATTCCTAATAAGAACCCTTAATTTTCTAGATCATTCAATGCTAAACTTTTAGCCTCATGTTGTGGTTTTGGATCAATATCATTAGACTTCTGATTCATATAAAGCATCTTTTATTTGTGGAGCTTGAAATCTTATTGCTTTAACACTTTTAACACTACTCTCTCAACGTGTTTGTGACAATGACTTAACGGTTAGAGATGGTACATGATCTAATAAAAAATTCCAACATTTTGGTGAAGAAAATAAACAATATATAAGTTGTACTACTCCGGAAAATGATGCAGCTTCTTTACAAGAGTTTGCCATATCAGAAATTACTAAATTAAGACTATGACATCCGCATGGTGTGTAAAATGCCCTGGGTTTATATCTAGTAATCTCTTTTGGATGCCTTATTTTTTTTACATTTCATATCTGATCCATTATCATATCTTTGTCCTCGAATGTCATCAATATTAAGTTGATTTATTTTTTCCCATTATATTTAAGAGTTCATTAAAGAGGTCTTTTTCTTATGTATCATGTACATTAATAAATTCTAGAAAATACTCTTCAATTTTTGTGGAGTTGTTGAAACATCTATTCATCGTAATAAGAGGGTCATTTGTTCTTGATGACTTATATTTGGTGTGCAATCAAGTATAACAGAAAAATATTTTGCTTCTTTAAGTTTTTTTATAATTACACGTTGAACTTCATATGCCAATAGTTGTATTAATTTATTTTGTATATTGTGTCCAAGATAATGATTATGTAGTTCACCATTTTGTATACGACAAACATGTGTTTCCATTATTGGATCAAATTCTACAATCTTCTCAATGAAACTTAAAAAATTTTCATTCTTATCTTGATTTATCTTCTCATTATTTCCATGAAACGCTAAATTATTTTTATCTAGGGTGTTTACTAGGACAATGATCCTTAATAATAGCACATTGTACCAATATTCTCTTTCTTTATTAATTTGCTTTTGGATATCTTTACCACATGTTGCAATTTTTAGCAATTTTCTTCTAAGATCAAACCAAAGGTCTATATTAGTTAGATGTTCATTAGATGTTTCATGACTTCAAAGCTTAGAACTTATATTTTTCCAATATTTAGTTCCTTCGTTATATAATTGACTTGTTTTGGATTTTGAGTTTGAATAATTTACAAGAAAAACAAAACAACTTATTAAAGTCTTTTGAGCTAACCATTTTCTATCATATTTTTCTCCATTTAATAATATTGGAGTGTAATGTGTAGCAGAAAATTTTCTTAAATTCTCATCAATAGGATAATTAAATTTACTTCTCTAATTTGACCAATAAATCTCTTAACTTTATATCAATATTTTCCCATCTTCCTGAGTCATAAATATTTGTTTTTTGCTTCATTTTCTAGTGAAATTTCAGCAATATCTTTGTCAGAATCACATTCGGGTATTGTTTTTAACTTTTTTCAAGTTCATTTGAGATTTTATATGTTCATTTACTTCATTTTCATTTGAATTACTTGTCTCATTTTTTGTTGTCCGTGATAATTTTTTTCATAGCACCTTTTTGAGTTTGAATAAACTCATGTACTTTTTTTTCTCACGTATTTGATACCCACTTTTATATTTTCTTGTAGTCATTTTTATATATGTAAAAAAAATGTTATTAAAAACATAATGTAGTCACAAAAATATGAACAATTTTCAATTTAAATCTTCAAACAAATAAATTAATAAAAAGTATGAAGGAACAATAGAACCTCAAAATAAAAAGTATAATTCTTGCAAATATAGCACTGACTGGTGTTGGCTTGCTGCTTGCATTTGTAGACTCGCTGAATGCTGATTAAAAAATGTAAGATGTAAAAAAAATTGAAGGAGAGAGAAAGAGAGTGAGAGGAGAATAATTTTGTTAATTTGCAAAACAAAAAACAAAAAACAAAAAAATTCTTTGATGGAGAGAAAGAGAGTCCTACCTAACCGTTGGAGAGAGAGATCCTGAAATGGTTGGCATAGAAAAGTGGAAAGGGTGAAAATTGAAAAGGTCGGCCTAAAAAAGTGGAAAGTAGTACTAGTTATAACCATTGTGTTAAATCCAAATATCCAATCATGATAGCTGTCATGGAGAGAGATCCTGGAATGACAGCCACTTTTTCCAAGTTCTAATGATCCAAGTTCCAAATCTCCAATAATAGCTTCTCTTTCCAAGTTTCTGGGAGCCACTAGGACTATGCCCTAAAGATTGGTCTAGAAGAACATGGTTTGAAGTTTTAAAGAAGGATATAGAATTTTGTTAGCGTTACAGAGAACATGATGCTTATAGTGCCAAATAGAATGAGAGGATTCAAACAGCCGACCCCATAAATTTGGAATAAAGGCTTTTGTATTGTTGTTGTTGTTGATATATCCAGATTTGATGTTCATATACATGCAGAGATGTCATGTAACATCTTGATATTAGGAATGGCAGAAAGCAAGAAAGAAAAAAAAAATGTAAGGAGACTTGAGAGAGGAGAGAATTCCAGGACAATTCCAAGATAACTTTGTCCTCTAGTTTTACAATTAGCATACTAACTCTTAGAGTTTTACAACTAGCATAGTAACTCATGTCTAATGATGTTTGAATGTCCATAATTTTAATCAGGGACCCTTCCCTTAGTACCACATATCGAGACCCCCCATGTTCCTGTTTTGGTTTTGCATTCTGGAGCACCCCACACCAAGGTAACTATGGTCTAAATAACTCGGAAACAAAAGACATTATATCACTTGATATTTTTTTCCATGCATCAATACCTTAAGACAAGTTTGCTTGATAGAAAGGGGAAACACAGAAATTGATGGAATTAGTTTCATGCAAACACAATTTTAAAATAAAATGTTACAGGTGTAAAAAATGGGTGATACAATTATACTAGTGAAAGTTGTGCCAAGAAAAACATTTGATTAATGTTTGTTAGTGCCTATGCACCCTACTAGCTAACACATATTAGTAGACTTTGAGAGCTTATTGATGGATTTATTTGAGGAAATGTGGCATGGAGAGCGTAAGTGTTTAAAAGAGGTGTTTTGGAGGGAACTGTGAAAAGATAGGATGGGTATATGGTTTCATCTAGGAAGGGAGCTTAGAGATTCTAGTTTTAAATAGAGAATAAAGCAGGACGCAAAACTATATTTTGGACTGTCATATGATCTTATTATAGCAATCAGATGTTTGAAGAAGTGAGATGAACATTTGATTTAATTTGAACATAGAGCACAATAGTCAAATAGATATTGTTTCTTGTGAAATGTGATTTAGTATATTTATCAAGGGGAATACCTGACCACACAACACTGCCTAATGGTTTTTAGGATAAATTAAAATGTGTAATTAAAAGCTCAAACTATAGGATTTAAAAATATTTAAGGACAAATTGATCCAAGGGGAAAGCGGAAAGTAATTAAAGAGATTGACAATTTATAGAATAACACGGCTCGTCGTAATTAAAAACCAGCAATAGAGATTTTTAAGAGAATTTGAAACTAAAGAGTCGTCTTCTAAAATCTTTATAAAAATATAAGAAATTTGATGATTGGAAAATATATACATAATAAAGAAGAAAGTAAGATGAGGATGTACCTTGATGACTAGGGATGGCATAAGACCAAGTAAATCTTGTCTAATTGGACCTTGAATTTTGAACAATTTTTGGCTGCGTAGAGAGAATCAATAGTAGCGATACCAAAATCGGGTCTCTTTTCTGGCAATTCAACAATGAGAAAAAAAGAGTAGAGATGTATGGCAAAAATGATGTTGACACAATGATTGCGTCGTGCCAGAGATCCACATGATCCAGTATGACGATAAGATTCCTTAAAACAATGTAATTGATAACTATAACTGTGACTTTGTCATAAGAGTTCCAGGTAAGTAGAAATATCTATTGTTGTTCATAACTAAAACTGTGTTTACTGTTAATAAGAGACTTATAACTTGTATAGAGTTTAGATCAAGCAAGTTGTGTAAGAAGAGTTTTATATATGAAAGGAAGACTAGTGACTTATGTAAGAGTTACAGAGAATAAACAGAGGAGTTTTACATGAGGAAAGCCAATTCGAGTCGAGAACTATCATGTTCAGGTGATTGTATCAACTCCTATCAAACATTATAGTCAAGTAGTTCTTTTTTATATTATTAAGCATAATGTTCAATTTACTGAAGTATATTATAGAACAATGAATGAGCGTGTATATATATGTATGCAGAATTTTTTTTTGTTCTTTTTGTACACACTGATGATTTAGTAAGTTCATTAGTGGAACAATGCTTTATGAACGCACACTGTGTGTGAAGGCACCATGTGTTCTCTGAGCCAATCGCAGCTCAACCCCTAGGCAGCCTAGGTCACTACCTACCAATATGGGAAGGGGCCCCTAGTGACACTGGCTTCCGGAGTTGTTATTGAAACTTGGAAAGAGTGGCTGTCATTGGAACTTGGAAAGAGTATATGTCATTGAAAATTTGAAACTTGGAAAGAGGTTGTCATTACAAACTGGGAAAGAGTAGTTGTCATTTTAGGATCTCTCTCCATGACAACCGCCATGATTGGATATTTGAATTTAACACAATGACTATAACTAGACTACTTTTCACCTTTTTAGGCCAACATTTCTATTTTTCTAGGCCAACCTTTTCAATTCTCACTCTTTCAACTTTTCTAGTACAACAATTCCAGGATATTTTCTCTCCAACGGTTACGGTCCATTAAAGGATTTTTTTGTTTTACAAACTTACAAAATTATTCTCCTCTCTCTGAATTTTTTTACATATTAAATTTTGTAATCAACATTCAACTAGTCTACAAATACAAGCAGCAAGCCACCACCAGTCAGTGCTATATTGCGAAAATTATACTTTTTTATTTCCAGGTTCTATTGTTCCTTTATACTTTTTATTAATTTATTTGTTTGAAGATTTAAATTGGAAATTGTTCATATTTTTTTTTACTACATTTTTGTTTTTAATAATATATTTAATATTTTTGTTGTTATATATATATATATATATATATATATATATATATATATATGACTACAAGAAAATATGAAAGTGGGTATCAAAAGCATGAGAAAAGAAAAGAAAAGTAGATAAGTTTATTCAAACTCAAAAAGTTGGTATGTAAAAATTTATCACGGGCAACCAAAAAAATGAGACAAGTAATTCAAATGAAAAGGAAGTAAATGAACATATAAGATCTCAAATGAACTCGAAAAAGGTGAAAAAACAATACTCGAATGTGACTCTAACAAAGATATTACTGAAATTTCACAAGAAAATGAAACAAAAAACAAAAATAATGATTTAACACAAGAACTACCTACACTACATCAAATGTCTTAAATGATAATATCCCTAACGGACCAAATAATAGAACACTTTCAAATATTTATGACCCAGGAAGACGGAATAATATTGATATAAAGTTAAGAGATTTATTGGTAGAAAATGGTCCAATTATAGAAGTAAATTTTAATTATCCTATCGATGAGAATTGAAGAAAATTTTCTGCTACACATTACACTCGAATATTATTAAATGGACAAATTATGATAGAAAATAGTTAGCATATTCAAAAGACTTTGATACAGTGTAATGTTTTTCTTGTAAATTATTCAACTCAAAATCTAAAACAAGTCAATTATGTAATAAAGAAACTAAAGATTGGAAAAATATAAGTACTAATCTTCGAAGTTATGAAACATCTAATGAACATCTAACTATTATGGACCTTTGATTTGATCTTAAAAGAAGATTGCTAAAAAATGAAACACTTGAGAAAGATATACAAAGCAAATTAATAAAGAAAGTAAACACCGGTACAATCTACTATTAAGGATCATTGCCCTAGTGAAAATTCTAGCTAAGAATAATATGACTAAGAAATTTAGCGTTTCATGGAAGTAATGAGAAGGTAAATCAAGATAATAATGGAAAATTTATAAGTTTCAATTGAGATGATGGCAAAATTTAATCCAATAATAGAAACACATGTTCATCGTATACAAAATGGTGAACTACATAATCATTATCTTGGGCATAATATACAAAATGAATTAATACGACTATTGGCATATGAAGTTCAAGGTGTAATTAAAAAAAAATTAAAGAAACAAAATATTTTTCTGTTATACTTGATTGCACACCATACCAGATATAATCATATAAAGTCATCAAGAACAAATAACCCTCATATTACGATGCATAGATGTTTCAACAACTCCTCAAGAAATTGAAGTGTGTTTTCTAGAATTTATTAATGTACATAATGAAAATGACCTTTTTAATGAACTCTTAAATATAATGGAAAAAATATCAACTTAATATTGATGACATTCAAGGACAAAGATATGATAATGGATCAAATATGAGGTAAAATAACAAAGTGTCAAAAAGAGATTACTAGATATAAAACCCAGGGCATTTTATAGACAATGCAGATGCCATAGTTTTAATTTAGTAAGGCAAACTCTTGTAAAGGAGTTGCATCATTTTTTTGAGTACTACAACATATATATATTTTCTTTTCTTTTTCACCAAAACGTTGGAAAATTTTATATCACGTACCATCTCTAACCGTTAAGTCATAGTTACAAACACCTTGGGAGAGTCGCGTTTAAGCAATAAGATTTCAAGATCCGTAAATAAAAGATGCTTTATATGAATTAGCAAAGTTCGATGATATTTGATCCAAAATCACAACATGAGGTTGAAAGTTTAGCATTGAATGATCTAGAAAATTATGAGTTCTTATTAGGAATGATTATATGTTATGATATTTTATTTGTTGTCAATACCGTTAGCAAGAAATTACAATATAAGGATATGCCAATTGATATTGCTATAGATCAATTAAAAATCTTATTACTTTCTTTAGAAAATATAGAAATGAAGTATACGAGTCCTTAATAATTTTGTCCAAGGAGATTGATCGTGATATGAATATAGAGCCTAAATTTCGTGAACAAGACATAATTTATAGGGAAAAAACAATTTGATGAGAATGTTCCGAATTAATATAAATATAGTAGATCATGCACTTTCATCTATTACAATATATTTGAATAACTTAAAGAATATAAAGAAATTTTTGGATTCCTATATGATTTGAATAAATTAAAATTATTGGACGAAGAAGATTTAAAGATTTATTGTTCAAATCTTGAATGTAACATAAAATATGAGACTTCTAGCGATATTGACGGTATAGATTTATTTAGTGAGTTAAAAGTTTTAAGAAAAAATTTAAAACCGGACATTAAAACTTCAATAGAAGTTCTAACTTATTTGAAACAAATTGATTCGTATCCAAATGCATATATAACTTATTGAATATTGTTGACTATATCTTTAACGGTAGCTTCTGCAGAAAGAAGTTTTTCAAAATTAATAATAATAAAATTAGAATAGATCAACTATGTCATAAGAAAGATTAAATGGATTAGCTATAATATCCATTGAAAAAGATATTGTAAGAAAACTTGAATACAAAAAAATAATTCATGAATTCACAACTCAAAAGACAAGAAAAATGAAGTTCCGTTAAGAATCTTTTATCAAAAAAATATTAATAATAGAATTATCTTAATATAAAAATGGCCTAATATTGAATTCTCATCTAGGATCCCAATTTTCCTTGAGACGGACATCGCACCTTGCCCATTTGTCAGCAAGAGAACATATCGCTCTATATGTACACATACACTGCTGATTCAGAAGTTATCCGTGCTTGTTTTTGTTAGATGATGTCTCCTTACCGTGCTAGGTTTTCTTACATGCAGTCTCCTTACCCGACCCTTGCGAGGATTAACGAAGCATACGCCGAACTGCCTGCATTCCAAGCTGCCCTCCCCGAAAGACAGCCAGATGCACCTTCCTCATCTTGAAACGACTCGAGACAACGGGCTTTGCCTTTGCCTTTGCCTGACTCGAGACAACTGGCTTCGCCTTTGCCTGTTGCGTTACCAACATACAACAGAACAGTTGGTGTTGCTCTCTCATGTAAAGTGTGATTGTGCCCCTAGAACTTCAACCTGATGTACCAGATACCAGTGATGACATTGTTTTTTTTTTTTTTTTTGAATTCCCGGCATAACGCTCGATGCCCGGCATAGCGTTCAGGACTTAGTGCACACTGCATTGCATGCCTTTGTGCGCACAGTTGCATGTGTATGTCAAATTGTCTGATGTAATGACGACTTATATTTGTAATTTTTTTTCTTCCTTTCTTGTTCAAATTGGCTCCAATTAAGTGTGTTTGGTTGTCTGTAATAAAATTAGCGTGGAAGTTGGGTTACAAAATCTACTGTTTGGATAAATAATTGGAATGTTCGTATGTAACTTTTGCTGATATTAAAGTTTTTTAGTTGGAATTTTTGTGATGTGGAAAAGGAAAGTGCTGCAACAAATATTGAGACTTATAATGATGTTAAAGATGCATTTATTACCACTAAAAGAACTTGCAAATAATGTTATTGCAACAAATTTTATACATCTGTTGTACTAAGGGACAGTTTAGTTGGTTGAAAGTGTAAGGAGGTGTGAAAGTGTTAAAGTGAGATTTGCGTACACATTGCGTATGGATAAGTTTTGCCTTTCACATTGTTGTTTGGATGTTTGAATTGTGAAAGTTGGAAGTGAAAAAATATGAAATTCGGTTGTTTGGTTGGTAGTCAAAAGTGAGTCTTATGTTAGTTCTTTTGTTTGGTTACTACAATAGATATACCTTTTCAATAAATGGTGAGGTTACCCCCAATTAACTATAAAACCAATTTTTTTCACACCAAAAATTTCTTTTTCACACAATTGCAGAAGGTTAGTCTTCTTATACCACGCCAAATAGTTTTTAGAAGAGATTACGTAAATTCTTGGAAATTCACGTAAATCATACAAACAGGCTAAACATATATGCTTCATTGACACGTGTTTTTTTTTTAATTTTTTTTAATTTTTGGCATAACGTTCGGAATCCGGTAACGTTTGAAACTTTGTACACACTGTATTACATGTCTTTGGGTCCACGGGTCCACTGCTTTCCAATTTCTACCATTTATAAATAGAAGGAATAATACGTCACCGTGGCTCGATCCACTGATCTTCTGCCACATAGCTAGGATCTTATACCTCTCATCAGTAACCACAAGTGCCACTCGAGTTCAGTGACACTTGTGCTCTTAATTGTCTTCATACCTTAAAAAAAAAAACTACCATGGGTGACTGGATGTCGAATGGTTTGCCTTTTTGCTTGACAATGCAGCTAATCGAGTGGAATGAAATTGATTAAGATTATCACACAGACTACTGTAACGCTAGTTAGCATAATTTTGAACATGACTAAAATGCCAGATAATAAGACATTCCAACCTCCTCTCTTAAAAGAGGTCTGGACATAATCTTTTATATTATTTTTTTATTAAATTAATATAGGATTTACAAACGGCTTAGACTTGAGCCGTTTCCAAGCCTCATTAGTAGAGGCCAGTAAATTCACGTACGTTGCACATAAAATAAATATTTTTATAATATTGTTAAAAAATAGTTCAAATATTTAAATATATTTGAATTAAGATTTGTTAAATAATTTAAATATTTCTGATATATTTTTTAAAAAAATTAATTTTAAAAATTAATTTTTGAACAGTTTTAAACTTACTTTCTAAATGTAGTTTTTATAAATATATTTGTGAAAAAAAAAAAAAAAAATTTGCCGTAATTATTTAGTAGAGATCCATTCAGCCAAGTTGCAAATAACAAGATCCAGATCTATTTGATCTTAGTTAGGTCCCCATGTCGCCCTTCCTCGAACGAACCAAATAACGATTACTCTACTAGCCGTTGGACCCTTCGTTCGTACGTCGTTTCCCGCCTTTTTATAACTCACAAGCAACCGAACCAAAAAAAGAGTTGAAGAAAAAAAATGAACATACGCTCCATCCCCCCAACCGGACCGGACCGGACCGGACCGGACTTGTTGCGTTAGGCATGTGAGCAACCATCACTCCTAGCTCGATCTCCTCCTCTTATATAAACCACCATCCCATATTCTTGGTCGTCGTTGCCAATCGATCGATCGAAGTTAACTAAGAGTATCGAACGCACATGGCCGGAATGGACGACTACCAAAAGAAGTCAATGCAACAACAAAGCGCGACGCGATTGAAGCTCAAGATCCTCCTCCTAGTGATCTCCACCAACATACTGACCATCTTCCTCTTCTCCTCCGGCCGCCATCTCTACACCCCTACCATCCACCTATGGGACCCCGAAGCTCTCGTCGGCCAGCTCAACACGACGCAGTCGAAGCTGTCCTCAACCCAATCCCAGCTCGAAGACCTCCGGACGCGACTAACGACCTCCAACTCCCTCTTCGAGACGCTCCTCGCGCAGCTCGGCCACCCTAACCTCGACAGGCTCGGCGGCGATCAAGACGGCTGGTGGCCAGAGGCGGAACTAGTAAGGGGCTGGGGTGGGCTCTGGCCCACCGTAAATTTTTTTTTTTTTTTTTTCATGTGTGGGTTCGGATCTGGAGTTCTGTCGTCCTCGACTGTTGGATCGAGCGGACGCACATGCAGACCTCCCAATCCGACGGTACGAAAAAAGGACAGAACTTCGAGGACGGAGTCGACTTAGTGTAGACGGACTCATAAAAATGTATATATATATATATATATATACATTTTTATGAGTCCGCCTAGACTAAGTCTATTTTAGTCCACTTCAGTCCACACGAACTCAAATATCTGATTATGTCTTGGTGGTGGCAGGGGGAGCTCAACGAGGAGGCGAGGCTCCCGGTCGGGCCGCACAAGCTCCCCTTCGGCTTCAGCGCCAACCTGGACTCCGACGAGCTCTACCCCTCCCTCGGCTCCACGTGCCGCAAGCTCCGCCGCGAGCTCAACCAGTACCTGACCTACGAGATCGGAGGCGAGTGCCCCGCCGACGAGGTCTTCGCCCAGCGCCTCATGCTCAAGGGCTGCGAGCCCCTCCCGCGGCGCCGCTGCCACCCGAAGTCCCCGAAGAACTACGCGGGCCCCGTCCCCTTCCCGGAGAGCCTCTGGACCATCCCTCCCGACACCAGCATCACCTGGGACGCCTACACCTGCAAGAACTACACCTGCCTTGTGAACCGCGGGAGGCTAGCCAAGGGGTTCTACGACTGCAAGGACTGCTTCGACCTCTCCGGCCGCGAGCGGAGCAGGTGGCTCGCCGACGGCCCGGGCCTCGACTTCGGCATCGACGCGGTCCTCGCGATGAGGCCTCCCGGGACCGTCCGCGTCGGGCTCGACATCGGCGGGGGGAGCGGCACCTTCGCGGCGCGGATGAGGGAGCGCAACGTCACGATAGTAACCAGCACCATGAACTTCGACGGGCCCTTCAACAGCTTCATCGCGTCGAGGGGCCTGCTCTCGATGCACGTCAGCGTGGCGAACCGCCTCCCGTTCTTCGACAACACGCTGGACGTCGTGCACTCGATGCACGTGCTCAGCAACTGGATGCCGGACGCGGTGCTCGAGTTCGCGCTCTACGACGTCTACCGGGTGCTGCGGCCGGGGGGGCTATTCTGGCTGGACCACTTCTTCTGCGTTGGGACGCAGCTGAAGGCGACGTACGCGCCGATGTTCGGCCGGATCGGGTTCAGGAAGATACGGTGGAATGCCGGGAGGAAGATGGACAAGGGGCTGGAGAAGGATGAATGGTACCTCTCTGCTTTACTGGAGAAACCTATGACTTGAGCTTCATGATCGAGCTTCAGTGTCGATTCATGATCATGGCAATAAGAGAAAGAACTATGCTGCAAAAATATAGAGGCTAGTTTCCTTCTTTCTTTCTGTGTTCTTTGCGTTCTTCCATAGTTACAATCATGACAATGGAGGGTTGAAGACACCCTTTGGTGTTGCTATTCTTTATTTCCTTATGCAATTTGGATCTCAGTAATTTAAAGAGAGGTTTAACCTCGAATGAAAAAAAAAAAAAATCTAAAAAAAAATAACAAAAGAAGGTAAATAAATCAAACAATCACACAAAAACACTTCTACTGGGGGTCGAAGTCCGCCCGCCCACCGTAGGTCATTGGCGGACCAAGATCAGTCAAGAAGCTCTTGAGCCACGTCAGCTCAGAGACAGCATGGATCGATACTCAGCCTCAGTAGACGAGCGAGCTACAACCATCAAGGTTGCCTCCGAAGAAGGTACAATATCCACTAGTGGAGCGGCGATCATCAACAGACTGGGCATAGTCCGCGTCAGCAAATGCAGTGAGAGATAGTGAGGAGGAGGAAGGTCTATAGAGAAGCCCCTGGCCAGGAGAGGTCTTCAAGTACCGGAGCGGAGAATGCGCTCAACGGCAGGGAGGTGAGAGACCGTAGGAGACTACATGTATTGGCTGACACTACTGACGGCGAAGGAGATGTCGGGACGAGTGGCAGTCAAGTAGATGAGCTTGCCAACAAGTCGACGATACATGCCAGGATCAGGCAGAAGTGGATCAGAGGAGGGTGGATAGCCTAACATTCTGATCCATGGGAGTATCAACCGGCCTGCAACCCAGAAATCCCAATCCCATTCTTGCTAACCTCCCTTCCGTCGCCTGCCTTTTTCCTCATCCTTCTATTAACTCCCGGCACGACACTTCGGTCGCCTCACTTCGATTATTTAGTATTCGTCTCAAAAATCCTTTATTCCGTCGTGCATTGTGCAGACGACTGATGGCTTACGTTGCCTGAAAAGGCCGGTGTTTGTCCCAGGATCTCACCCTTCGGCCTATGCTTGTGCGAGAATGCGATACGTTAGAGGCTGATGCTTCATTGGGCCACTTAGCGTGGTAGACCTGGAAAGAGTACTGTTAGCACGAATGTTGTGAAGAAGTACTACGTTGCCTGCCGGTTCCAAAAGACTCAATGTTCAGAAGTGTGGTGGTCGAGCTATAGACACCACTCATACTTAAATACTTCAATCGACTGGCCTTCCGTGCCTTCCTCTCTTGGTTGCCTGCTTTTAGGGCTAGCCACACCAACCCTAGTTCTCTTGCCCGCTTGTCGGGAATGGAACAACTCACTAACAGAATCGTAAACTTCATTTCATCAAACGAGACTCGGAAAGAGTGGCGTTAAAGATGTTGAAGTGGAAAGAACAAAAAAAATAGGAACGGAGTCGGGGAATTAGAACTTTTAAGTCTTGACGACTGATTTTTTTGTTTTGTAGGGCATCTCATGAGAGCACCGGATGATTGAATACTATCCCAATCTCTAGCAAGAGTACCAGTGCTTAAACTTAAAGAAGAGTATGATCACAAGTCAAGTCTCATCCCACGGACACATTTGTATTTATTTACTAGGCTATTCCTTGCCTTGGAAAAGAGAACACTCTTTCTTCCTTCAACATAGGTGGCCGAAAGTGGCAAGAGCTTCTTCTTAAAGAAGATATGCTTTACCGTGGAGTGGGTGGCGTTCACCGCTTCGTGTGTTCGCTCACCTCACTTCGCTTGCCATCTGTAAAACCCCCTCATTTATTTTTATAGATAGACTGGTTATGGGATAGAAAATTTTGGCTTAGTATCAGGGTTGAGGTTTATAATTAAGGTTGCAGATGTCTGATTCTTTAATTAAACCCTTGGTGCACCCTATCATTGCTGCAATATTCGGAGCCCAATATTAGCCCATAATTTCCAACAAGTTGTTGCATTCTAGACTTGACACGCCAACTTAGGCGCTGGACTTTTCCGTCACACAAAATCATAATCTCTTGTGCTCTAATTTAATTGCACAAATTTCCGTATCTGAAATCCATTATTTAATCCTGTGTCGCGCACCTGTGTCGTTGTCATCAATTTTGAGACACCAACTCAACCCATTGAGCCAGACCAATTAAAGGGTCCAAGACTAACACCAAGCCTACACCTTTCATGACCTTTGTGTCACTCCCAATTGAGACCCCATGTGCCCCCATTTAATTTAAGAGCTCATGACAATTTATTTTAATTCAATTGGGGATACCAACTTTGACTAATCCCAACTTAACCCCAATTTAATCCAATACCCCATTAATTAAGCCCATGCAAAACACACAACACCCCCTCACCCTACAAAACACCAAACACCAATTCCTCTACCAATTTTCTATTATTTCATGTGTTTGTGCAAATACCCCAAATTTAAGGGGCTTATTTGCAAATATTGCATTAGGTGTCATCACCTCATTGGCCCAAGCCAATGAAGAAGCCACCCTAAACTCATTGACTAGTCAACCTCACTCCTCTCTCTCTCTCTCTCCTTTGTATGTATATTTCTCCATGATGAATCTGAGCCACTCATTCAAATGGGGACTCATCATCACCACACACTCACCATCACACATCCCTATATAATGTCTCTTCCTACACATTTCCCAAGCAGGCCCTAATCCTCAAACTTGGGAAACCCCCCCACCTTCTCTCTCCCCCCTCCTCCTACATTAAACCCACAGCCAACATCCATTTCTTCTCCTATTCTTTTTTTACCGTTCTTCTTCTTCTTCTTCTTCTTCTTCTCAGACGAACCGAAGCCGGCCGGCCCTGCAACTCCGGCGAGGATCACCAGCTCACCCACGAACCGGCCGACATCTGCCCTGACTCCACCCATCCGGCCGCTGTTGTCGTTTCTCCCCGCTGCCTCCAGTCGCCACCCGCATCCGCCATTGTCACCACCACCTCGCTCCACCAGCCCGACCGGCCACCCGCCATCACCTCCACTCGACTTCCTCCACGCCGAGCCCTCTACTCCGACTGCTACCTCGGCCATCCCGCCGCCCCGATATTCTTCTGCGACGGCTATACACCCACGTCCGACCACCCTCCCTTCATCTCCGTCCAAGTAGCTCCACATGAGCTCACCCGACCGATGTAACACCCTATTCCGTTCAAGCGGACTGCCGATTCAGACGGCAAAAGTATAATATCCCGACCCGCTTTGCTCAGACGAGCATACTCGTTTGAGGCAAAGGATATCTAGACTTGTCCCTATAGGAATTCGGCTTAGGATTTCAGAGGCTCGCTTGACGTATCGCTCAACCGAGGCGAATCATCGCTAAGGTGGGTGGCTACGGTGAACTTGTCTTTGCTTAGCCAGTACACATAAAATACGGAATGATACATGCTAGTCGCTAGGTGAATCACCCCCTGCATGCTAATAAGAATCCAACGCACCTAGCTAAGGGAAGAATCCTAATTTATATTGCTTATGCTAGAACATGGAATTGAAACATTGCTTATATATTCAGACCCTCGCATGCTAAGTTCCCTTACGGTTTCACCTCTCGGTTTACCTTCGGGCCCGAGCCAACGTGTTTGCTTGAGTTCCTTAGAAACGAATGCTTGATTGCTTACAAATGTCTAACGTTATTGTATTGTGCATGCATTGAGTCAGCCAGGAGACTATTAAATAGTCCTTCTGCGCAATTGAACCAGCAAGTATCCCGGACCGTTGGGTCGCTAAGGCAGACCCCGCACCAGGGAAATGCATCAAGGCAAGTTGTTCATGAATCAAGAATCATGTCACGTTGCAACTGAATGATAATCACATCAAGTTTACATCTGAACGAGAATCACGTCACGTAACGAAAAAATCCCAGCTCGTGGAGCAAACGCTCGATTCAGAACAAGAATCATAGAATATCATATCAAGTTATGGATTTGGAAAGACCCTGACCTGCATGTCGCGGACAACTTGGAAACAAGGTCATTTGATTCCATGGACAGTTTTCGGGGCACCGGGGCTGATCCGATCCGGATGGAACTTTACGATAGTCTCACGCATCTGGACAAGATGGTCTGCAGCCACCAACGAATCTTTGTTGCTTTCCATCCTTGTTCAAGACTATAATGGTCCTTTATGGCTATGTCAGCGACTCATGTTCATATAGATAAGTCATCCTCGCTTAGCGGCTATTCGCGTACGAGTTATTGTATCGCATCAAAGAACAACTGAACACCTGAACGTTCTTGATATAACGATACTCGTGTTGCATATGCTATTGCCTTAGTTTTCATATATGCTACTCGTGCTTGAATTAACAATATTTTCCTTGGACAGGGAAGGACAAATGGTAAGTTAGTAAGTCTCGCCGTGTTTCCTCTCATGTCGCACGGCGCACTGCCACACGAGTTAGGCTATTCAAATCTTGCATGAAACTGATCCTAAGGCAACTAGAAAGACAACTTAATAGTTGGTGCACGGAACCTATATTACGTGTTTGGATTTGTCGAGCGGGCGAGTAGCCTCCCTACTAGTGCATTCAATGTACTGATAATCCACCAGTTCGTATGCAGGGTGCGGGAGAACCTCGTTCGGTGCGGATGCCTCCTTCGTGCGTGCTAAGGCCAGGAGTTCCTTCTGGATCCTTGGAACGTTGCGTCCGGAACAGAAGCATATATACAAGACATAATGTTGAGAACATTGCCTGAACATCGCCTGTACAATCATTCCACAATTGTAGCCACTTGGCACGCTTTAGTGTTTCAGAGAGAGAGATCTCAGCGAATCGTAATCTCGGCCAAGCGCCGCCTGTAATACATGTTTATATCAATAAAAGAGTTTGCTTTACTTTAACTTGTGTTATTCATTGCTTCCGCTATTGTCGACTCAGTGAACTTGTTACCGATCGCCTATGCATTCATAAATTCTGCTGCACTCGGACAATTTGTGCGATTTTGTGGCTTAGAACTCTTACCGCCAGCCAATGAACATGGCCTTGCACGGGCGTGGCTCATGCTCGTGCGGTATTACGTCCGGATAGGTCAAAGCGATTGTTCTGCGGGAGCGCTGGCGCGGTGATTCTCGCCTAGCGGGAACGACCGATTTGCCTACGGGAGATCGGGGCGTGACAACCGAGCCACCACCACCACCATTCCTGCTGCACCCGACCGACCGACCGGCCTCGACCCCCTCAGCTGAGCTCCACCGCTCCACCACCCAACGTCGACCACCCCACCGCTCCCTCCTCCATCACCCCACACGACTGAGCTGCCCATTCGACACCCCGCTGTGTCATGCCCCAGTCCCAAAATATGTAGGACTAGGACACGTAAGCATGCCAGCCGCATGTATATGGTGACTCTAATATATGGAAATCATAACACATGCGTACGCTGTATAATGAACAATAATTCATAAGTGGTAGAACTATCACAAGTCACAGGGTATAATCTAAATCTCATCCACAGAAAATTAAATATAAATAAATAACCAATATCTATGAAACTAGATCTCAATATATAGTATCTAAAGATGATAGTCAGATGTAAACAAATCCACTACCAACTAGAATTTAAAAGCAAACACAATATAAGTACATCACTAATAATCACTGAGACTCGAAGAGAAGACATCCTCAAAACATAAGTAGCAAGTTCGGATCTGCGCTCCTGCGAATACTCATGAACATCTACACCTGGAAAGGGACCAGGTCCTTAGAGGAATATAACAAGATACATAGAAGCATGCCAATAAAGCTATGCAGTTAATAACGGTTTTTTCATGATAACGGTCCAGTAGAGTTATAGATATATCACCGATAGATCGGTTTTATAACGGTAAATATCGGTTTGCATTTTTAACACAATTTTTATATATGAACAATACACTTAATAGTTTTTTATTATAAAATATGCAGAAAGTATACATATCGTCGAGAAATCCAAGAGATCCAAGATAAAGGAGATCACTTGAGGAACTACATCTCTAAATAAGATAAAGGAGATCACTTGAGGAACTACATCAGCGACCCGCAAATTTTTCTTTTCCTCTTCTCCTCTAGAGTAGCCGCAAATTTTTTTTCCCTCTTTCTCTCGCATCAGCGACCCTATTCCCTGTTAAAATAAAAAATAAAAAAAATTACTGTGAGATATCGGTTTTTATTAAAACCGATATATTACAAAATATCGGTAATATCGGCCGATTTTATCGGTTCCGATATTTAACCGATTTTTTCCAAAAAAAATATCGGTTCATCACCGATACCGTTATATATCGATGATATATCCGATATATAACGGTTTTTAACTGCATAGCAATAAAGTACTGAAATAAACATCCAATGGGTTGCCTAACCATCTATGTGAATGCAATTTGAGAACAACTTTCCAACAAGTGGGCTATCTGGCTAAAATGAGATTGGCATGATTCTCTTGGAGATTCAGGGGCCTAAAAAGCATATCGTCTTTTGAACGACAGAGGCCGCATGATAATATATAATATATAGTGGTCATCACCGCCCGTATCTCCAGCGAAGTGTCCGGGTTACAAAAGGAAAGTGAAAAGGAGCCCAAATGTCTTACTTGTTGTTCTTCCCACCCCATGCTCTAAGCATGTCACATCCATGACACGATTTAGTTCATAGCCTATCTTTAGTACAATAGTCTAACCCTGCAACCAAACAAGGACAAGGATTGAACTACCGTACTACAATAGTCTATGTCCATGGACTACTAATAACTGCTAAGTCTTCTAGCATGCAAAGTTTCTATCAGCAGTTATCCCTAATGCACAGCCCATACGTACAAGAGGCCAGACCTGTCACGCAGTCCGTGATATATATGAGACTCACACTCGTGTAACAGCTGTGTCACGGCCAATGAAACCTAATGATGCTTTATGATAATGGGGCGGTCTCATAAACAAGGTTAATGCATAAACATAATAAAAATAAATCACGACGACACCGTCGTTGCACCCAAGTTTCCTTGGATGCGCATTTTATATAGCAGTTAAAATATATGAATTAATAACTGAAAATAAAGATGCATGCAACATATGAAATATGAATAACAGTACAATGGCAAGGTATACTTGCCTGGCAAGAAAGCTGTGATGTACCAATAACCTGCTCCAGGAGTCGCGCAGAACAATCCAATATCCTATGTACATATAATATAATACAATACAATATCAGTCATTACACTATCACATACACAACTATAAATACACTGGACTCAAAGGGTACGCTAGGGGTGACACGGGTCAACTAACACGGTAAATTGCGCGTCTAATAACGCGGGTGTCACGTCTTCAAGTGCTGTACACAATTAGACAGTCAACTAATCAGGTGTCTAAGCCAGTACGTTAATGTACACAAGGCAGTCAACTTACAAGTTCTTAGGGTCCACATGGTCAAATGTAAATACGGGATAGTCCACAGTGTCCTAGGGTCTTACAGTCTAAATATACATAGTCCTAATTATTATTAGCATATAATTAATTATACAATACACCCAAATATATATATATATATATATATATATATATATATATATATATATATATATATATATATATATATATATATATATATATATAATCACTTTAATTCTAATACGCGTGCGTATACGCACACAAGTCATTGGGCTCACTGTCACAGTCTGAAATCAACCAACTATCTAACCCAAGATGCTAACCTAGATGTTATTTACACATACACTCATAAAATGAAGGGAGAGGGACAGGTTTGAACCTCGGGGTACGTGCACAGGCATGACGATGACGACGATGAGGTTGACGATGATGACGAAGATGACGACGAGGGTGATGATTATTGAAGATTATGATAATGAGATGATGATGGTGAGATGATGTGATGATGGGGTTGATGATGATGGTGGTGGGGTGATGATGATGATGATGATGATGGGTTGATGGTGATGATGATGGGGTGATTATGGGGTGATGATGATGATGATGATGATGATGATGATTGTAATGGTGGCTGATGATGATGATGATTGTGATGATGGGGTGGTGATGCTGCTCGCCGGAATCCGGCCAGGGGAGGTCCGCCAAGGAGGAGGACAGTGGAGGACAGGAAAGAAGTGGACAGGGTGAGTTCGACGAGGTCCGGTGGGTTCTGGTGGAGATGGCGAGTGGGGGGTGGTTCTCCGGTCGTGCGGCTTCTGGGTGCAGCAGGGTCGACAGGGTACGGGATGGTCGCCGTGTCGAGAAGAACGGCGGAGGACAGGTCTCGGTGGTCGGTTTGTGGGGTCCGGCGAGGCCGTCTCAGGCGGAGGAGGATGGACAGGGAAGAGGATGACGATGGTGTTGCTGGTGGCGAGGTGGACGAGGGGATATGGAGGTCGAGGCCTGCGGAGAACGGCGGGGTGTAGCCGCTGTTGAAGGCCGAGTGATGGCGGACAGCGGGGCTCGACCGCGGGGTCGTTAATGGCGGAGATAAGTCGAGCGGGGTCGGGTGTCCATGGGTCTCAGGCGAAGAACTCAGGTGAGGAGAGGACGGCGAGGGGAAGAGATTGAACAGGAGACGACAGTGGTGTTGTGGTGAGCATTCTCAATGCCCTGTCTCATAACCTCTGACTGGCGCTGCTGCGCCTCCATCATCTGTTGAAAGAGCACAAATATCTGCGTCTAATTGACTGCGGGTGGTAGGGATGGAAGATCCCCTAAAACTGTCGGTGCTGTCCTCTGTACTGAAGGTGGAGCACCCCCGAAAGCTGCTGCGGAAACGCCCACCTGGATTGGTGAAGCGGACCTCTGGAATGTAGCTGCTAGAACAGTGTCTGCTAGTGCTGCCCTCATAGGCGACGAAGTGACCGACCTCGCTGACGTTGCGCCTGAGTGCTGGGAACACGTCTTCGGCGGCATCCTTAAGACAGGATAAAAACAAATGAATCAATATTGAGCAAGATATGACATCATTAAGGAAGAACAAGAATATTCAAAGGAAGCAACATTTAGATTGAATAAAGATAGCAAGAATCAATTGGTTGAAATTATTTTCTAGTTGTGATTGAGTATTCGTTCCCTCATCCTAATATCCTATATCCTATCCTATCGCAGGTTCGTAGTAGTACAACTAAACCGTTGTACTACCATGACATCACACTATTGCAAAGACGAACCTACATGGGCCACCACAAAAATGTGTCACGACCCGTACCCGGTGTAGGGGTACAAGTATGTGGGTACGTCCAGCCTACGCCGCAGCGTCGGTGGTAGAACGATGTCTAGGTCAACAATACTATCTAAATATCTCACACAATATATAATGGTACCTGTCAATAATATCTCAACTCCAAATAGAGAATAATGATATATGATAATGATAATCAATACTCAATTACAATATAAAACTAGAGGAAGATAAGGCACGATATGGAATGGAAGAAAAGAAATACAGAGTCACAATACATCACAAGTCCAAGTCCAAAAATCTAATCTCCATACAAGATCTCAATATAGTACATATCGTAAAGTCTAACTAAGGTCAATACAATATCAAGGAATAATCTAAAACTCTCCAACATGTGGTACTATAACAAGAGGCTCTACAGTACAATCTCAACAGTCTCGTCATCCTGTGGTCCGTAGTAGGTAGGACACATCTGCTCTAACCAATCATCTAAAAAATATATCCAGTCAGGATTGGAGCAAAGTACAACCCAATAGCAGTTCCAATTAATTGATAATGACTATAAACAAAAATAGAGAATGTAATACAAGATGAGAAGCAATGAACAATATCTTACTATGGTAGAGAAGAGACAGATAAACTAGAGAAATATGGTATAAACTGATCACAATAAAAATAGAATAAAGTTAAAAAAATAGAATATGGTGAAGAAATGTAACTATACTAAGTATTTGAAATACTAGTTAAATATGTGATCGGCTTGGGTTGAACATGTCACGCCCCGATCCGACATGGGGGGCATTCGTCCTTGCTTGGGTCCTTGCGAGACCGATCGTCCTCGCGTGAGCGTGATGTCGTGCAAGCCTAAGCTGCGTTTGCACAAGGCCAAAGCTGTAACAAGGGCAAGTAAGCTATTCAAGACGGGAGCAACGGCACAATATTGCAGAAAAGTAAATAACACAATGGCATAAGAAAACAAGCTCTTTATTGATAATCAAGATGTGTTACAAGCGGCGCTTGGCCGAGATTATAATTCGCTCAAGCTCTCTTTCTCTCGATTACAATGACATCGTTCAATACATTACATCCCTTTATACAAAAGCAACTTAAAGCAATCTCGATACGGCTTAAGTCATCGACTCTAGATTTTCGGGTCCTTGGGATGAGGCACGGCTATCACTTCCTCGGACGATCCAGCACCTGAGAACAAGCAAACTGTTAGTGGATCAGCACTTTGGAGAAAGTACTGGTGAGTATAAAATCAACGAACAGAAGCAACACTCCCTGAAACCAACACTAAGTAAGAATGTGGCAAAAAAATATAATACTAGTGATCTTGCTACTTTTACCTAGGTTCATTTCATGTAGCACAAGATTAGAGTCAGTTTACATCTTTTCGAAAATATGTCTTTGAAACCAGTTTGCACATTCAATACATTTAAGCAAGCGATAGGAGCAGTGTTCTATCGTGCAGTGTGCAACATGTATCGTGAGCTATATTCGATCTCTTAGAAATAAAAGTTATCTCTAGTGGACTGATCATCTCGAATCAAGACAAGTGCATCAAGTAGACTATTCAATTCAATGCAATACAATGGGGCCAGCAGCATATTCAAGTAAACAGATACATCTCATTTAGCATTTATGACAAGGAACATGAGAAAATACAAGTGATCACTTATTCAGTGATCCTTACCCATAGCCGAATTGTTATCCCTGCAGCAGACATACAAGTTAGCAACATATGCATATATAAATGAGGTTCTCTTTCCATGTCAGTATTTGCATCAAACAGTTAGGTATGCAATAAGGCTAGCCTAGCATGCGCCCTAACTATATGATGGCCCATGGAAACCATAATTAGCAAGTGGAACGTAAAAGCCCATCTCACTAATAACAGATCGGTTAATAGCTGCTGAAACGCATGGTTGCTATGCACTAAAATACGCTCAAAATAGCAGTCGGGACACATGGTTTAGCACTACACTAAAAGCTACACCCCCCCGTAACTAAGGACTTCTAGCCTCAGGGTGTTCCAGATCTCTCCCAGGCCGAACAATCCCCAGTGCCCCAGGAACCGCTCGAGAGATAAACCTTGTGAACAAGTTGTCAGACCGATGCATGAATGCACTTCTATCAGATAAATACTATATGATGTACATGATCATGAACAAGCAAGCAAGCATATCAATCAAACTATAGAGCCGGAGCCATTGCCTAATAGCCACACCCTTCCGTAAATAAGGACTTCAAGCCTCAGGGCGGACTATTAGTCTAGATGCACATGTTCAAGCTATTCATACAGTTCTATCTCTTTACAAAGCGATCAATGAAACATTTTCAAGCAATCTAGCTCTTCTAACAAGTAACAGGCAAGAACAGTTCTATAAATCTATCATGCAATTCTATCTCTTTAGTGCGATAGCGAACAGGCAAGCAATCTATTTTTTTTAAGCAAGCATAGTAGTCATTCCTCTCTCTCTTTTAGACAAGCATGTAGTTCTACTCTAGTTTAGCATGCGATAGAAACATATGAACATTCTTTTACTCTTGTTTATTAGCATGGCAGCGATTCATTCGATAGCGATGTCCATGTAACTAAGCATGCAATATTTCTATCTTTTCTTAGTATAGTAATGGTTATATCTCTTTTAGACAAGCATTCAAGTTCTCTAATTAGGCAAGCAGATTCATTTCAATAACAAGCAATACGAGTTCTCTTATTAAGCATGCAAAGTTAGGTTCTATCATTCTTCCTATGAAACTATCTTCTTAGAACAAGCAGTAGAAAACTCAGATTCATTATTAAGGCGTGCAAGAATCAGAGAATGAAGTTATGCCCACCCACTTAGATCAATCATCTTGTGTTTCGATCGGAGAATACTTCGAGAAGGCTTTCGCTCGAGCCAACAAAGCAATATCTCTTGTACATAGTGCCTACGCGAAGCAGGACACTACAGAACATTGTCTACTTAACGTTGGATAAATATTGTCTAACTTAAATATTGAACATTGAACATTGTCTAGGCTTTGATCATATACCTCGCTAGCACTTCCCCTGCCCCCAACCAATACTCATGGATCCGATCACGACACGTCACGAACACGAATATAATATGAGTACACGAAGAACACGAATGTACACGAATGAACACGAGCACAAAGAATACCCTATGCACACGATAAAGTACATGTGAAAGAGTATCCAAAGTACACGATAATGGGATGACATCTTCTGACAGGATCCATATAGTACCAGTCTATGTAACCACTGTGTCGAAATCAAGTAAAATATTTCCAATTGCTTGTATTATAGTAATTATCAAATAATAAAAACTATTAGGGAATGTACTCGCCTGTGGTCCAGAGAAATGAATATCAAACGGTATTCGTCTCGGTGTCACACAACCCTATATATGAAATATAAGTGTCAATGAGTGATATGAGATGATATACAAGGTTAACAAACTTGTTGTGATGTTTCTAGGCCACTTCTAGGTCTATACTAGGATATACTAGTCAATACTAGGCTAACTAGGTCTTGGAGGTCAAAATATGTCGATACCTTATTATATTAGGTTTTCTAGGTCTTAACAGGGTCAATTAGTCAAAACTAGACTTCTACTAGTTATTACCTAGCTTATACTAGTTAGTACTAAGCTATTCTAGCTATATTAGTTAGCACTTAATTAATACTAGTTACTATTTTATATACTATATGCTATTACTATATAAATAACTCATGTATATAGATTACCGGTTAATACCTCACTCCATTACTAAGCTCTGATACCTATACTTCAAACTCTAAAACACTAACTCATAACACAATATACTCCACTCTTAGACACACCTTCACCTCTAATTCAGTGGTGCATGCATATTGCAAGACTCCAACACTGATACAAAAGTATCAGTTTACAACCTTAAATTCTCATACCAACAGACTTGGTATCAAACCTGCAAACACACTCTCACCAAATTTGAGCATACAACTCACTCATCCTTCATCCCAACCGCAACATCAGATGCAAACATACACACTCATAGATCTCTCACAACCTTAATCTATACATCAACCTACACTCTCTAGTTTGGCATCATGATACCACATTGTGGTAACGCTTAATACCTCACTGCCCTTCCTTAGTGACTGGACTGCAATCCCATGGTACCTGAACACTACTGCAACATGTTGCCTTCCATGAGCCTCACTGCTTCTCACCTGAAAACTCAGTTATTCCCCTTCCTTACTGTCATACTTATCAAGCACAACAAATATCTGTAATCCCCCATTGCACCACTCCAATACCCATGCTATATGCTCTAGCGTTACACTGCAACATAGCATATTATCCCCCACATCAACTTGACTCCAACTCGATGCACTAAGAGCACACTCTAATACCCTGGAATCTGCTCTGTAGTACACCCCTATCCAATGCACATTACAGACCTCAACACCAATATCTAACATTCCAACTGAATACAGTGTTCAGTCTCCCATATGTGTACATGCCCATCTTACAACTCCTCATATCAGCCATTAAATGAGCATTCAATTTCCAGTGAACAACACAGTCCTTGATACTAATCTTAAGTCCCAGCAATTGACTTCCTACCTGATATCATGCAGTGCTAAAGCACCCAGCAAAACACCTTAAGTAATACTAACACACACAACACAACAACAGTAGCTGTAATACCAAGACCAACCTACAAGTTCACTCACAGACACAAATTCCCTCATACTTCTTCCAATATCAGTTAGCAATAACATCCCCCACAATCTCTCCACTGAACTGGAGATACATGCACTTGACTCTAAGACTCGAGCTCCCCCATATTTTCTACTGCAGTATCAGCCAATGCTGCTCTTATACTTGTTGCTGCTGCATTTGCTTATAAAGCTACTGCTGCACTCCCAACATATACCCGAGCTCTCTCAACTGAACAATAATGCAGCAAGCCCCCAATCCCCTGCCTGCAACACTTCACACAGGATACCCCTTTGGAATCAGTAACCCCCCCTGAATCACCGCGCCAGCGCTCCCGCGGAACGATCTTTTCCATCGGGACGTGATGCCGCGCGAGCCTAGAGTTGCGCCTGCGCAAGGCAAATATCTGAAACGGCCATTGATAACAAGTTCACCAGGTCAATATAGCGGAAACATAGAATAAACACAAGTATGAATGCAAACAACTCTGATTGATAATGAATAAGGTTACAAGCGGCGCTAGGCCGAGATTACAAGTCGCTCAAGCTCTCTCTCTCAAACAATAAAGAACGTGCCAAACGGCTTACAACTTGGGATGATACATAGGCGATGTTCCAACATGATGTCCTGTATATGTGCTTCAGTTCCGATCGCAACGCTCCAAGGCTCCGGAGTGAACTCCACACCTTAGTACGCACGAAGGAGGCATCCGCACCGAACGAGGTTCTCCCGCACCCTGCAAGCAATCTGGTGGGTTATTATTACATGAATGCACTGGTGGGGAAGCTTCTCGCTCGCTCGACAAATCCAACACGTTGTATTAGTTTCGTGCACCAACTATTAAGTGATCTTGCTATTCTTGCCTTAGAATCAATTTCATGCATAAGATACAAGCCTATCTCGTGTGGCAGTGCGCCGTACGATATATAAGAAATACGGTGATACTTACCAACTTACCGTTTGTCCTTCTCTGTCCAAGTATAAAATCAAGTTAAACCCAGCATGAATATAGATATATAGAATCCCAAGATCTGTAACAAACACATGTATACTACGAGCATGATTCAAGACCAAATGCACGATATAAACAGTTTATAATACTCTTATTATTTTGTGACTCAGGTTGTGCTGATTACTCAGAAGTCTTATACTCATTTTTAGCTGCATGTTATACTTGTATAGGCATATTTGACTCAGACTACTCAAATGTGTTTCAAGCCTTCAGTTGCTTTATATCCATTACTTGCCATAAGTTCCTAACGAGCCCATACGCGGGTTGCCGTCGCGTATGCAATATACTAAGACAAACTTGGTCTTATGACCTGACGAGCCACTATGGACAAGGTATAGTCTCGGCACGGGAATGGAATGCAACATAGGTAGCGAGCCTCGCTACACGCCTTCCCGTTGGAAGCAACGACTATCTGAAATGTTCCTGACCGGCTCGGATAGGCCCCGGCACGACCGGCGTACCGTCCGCAGGAACCTGAATCCCGTGCACAGGTTGTCCATGGCCATTGACGATCAACACTAAACTGTTTGTTATATGCAATATCTACGATACGAGCATATCAAGACATATGAACAATATACTTGAAAGAAACATATAAGAAATAAGGAAATTTTACGAGGCAACTTTATATAAGAACTGTAAAGCGAGCTTATCGTTCCGTTCAACCAAATTACTTCCATGTTCTATGCAAGACATATCATATGGGATTATTCCCTTAGCTAGATGGGTTCTTTCTTTATTAGCATGCAAGGGGGTGAATCGTCTAGCGACTAGCATATATCAACCATATTTTAAGTGTGCTGGCTAAGCAAAGACAAGTTCATCGTAGCCACCCACCTTAGCGATGATTCGCCTCGGTCGATCGATACTCTGAGCGAGCCTCTGAAAGTCTACGTCTGAACTTTCGAAGGGCCAAATCTGAATTCCTTTGCCTCAAGCAAGTCTTCTTGTAGAGCAAAACGGGTCGGCTCTACTCATTTGTGCCGTTTGAATCTGCTATCCGCATTGATGCAGAGCGGGTCGTTATATTATACACCACTCAAAACAAGTCTCGTCCTCGAGACTTCCTGAGTGCAAACCATTCTATCGCACACTATGGAGTCTAACTCAAGCATATCAAACTGTATCAATAGGTCCGTTCGAACCCAATTTTTTATTCGTCCCTCGTTCCGTGTTGTGTGTTCCCTGGGTCTATCTCTTTGAATGACTTTATCATTTAATCTAAGTTCTGACTTGGTCTATACTGCGGCTTAACGCGAAACACATATCGCTTAACCCGAAGTATGTCATAATCCATTACGAATGATGATCTAGGGCTGAGACAATCTTACTTTAGTTGTCGTACTCATCCATGCAAATTCGAACATTTTTATTTGCAGCTGCATTTGAGCGCTAAGTCTGGATCGTACCCATATTCAAGGTGTCCCCCAAATATGTGTATTTCAACCAAGCTCAGTGACAGCTAAGTCGGATAAGCTACTCGTAAAAATCTTTCGAATCGTCGATCGCTTTGCTACTCGAATAACCGAACTCTGGTTCATTTTAGTTATCGTCTACTCCAATCTCATCGGAACTCAAGCATTGTATTACTAGTAATGCACCTCTTCCAGGCAACATTTTAACTGGTTACGCCAACTTATCTCGAACATCTCTAAATGGGTCAATCAAAATCCAAGTCATTTTTTGTTTTCACTCGAACCAAGTATTGCATTGCCATTACGCAGGATCTATCCGATCAACCGACTAACATTCAGTCTTATTATCTTTCCCCCCGCTCTGATTCCTGGGTCCACCAAGTCCCTAACAATCTTTTGATACCCATACTAGTACTTGTCACGCCCAGTCCCAAAATATCGAGGGACTAGACACGTGGCAATGGCCAGCAGCACACACCGATGGGCAAACCTAATTTAATGGACCCATCAGGATGTACGTAAGCTGTAGTACAACAATAGGGGTCTAAATATACTAATCTCATCCACAGATAGGAATACAACAATATCAGAATCAATAAGCAAGATCAATCACAATAAATTATAAACTCGGGAAATAACCCGATAATGAGTCTGATACAACTGTCAAGATACAAGAATAAAGATATCACAACAAATACTGAGTATGGAAACAGTATATACTCAGAAGATACCCGCTGAGAATCACTCGTCTACTAGATCTGGTACTGCTCCAGTGTCTGCTCCTGTTCCTGTTTCTGCTCCTGCTCCTGCTAATGCTTCTGTTCCGTGTACCTCGGGATCGATCTCGTCTGCTAATTCTGGGGACATAATCCGGATCCAGGTCCTCAGGGGATATAGCAAGGTACAAAATAACTCAAGCCATACATAATGCAGTACAGAAAATAAATAAAATAATAGGGTAAACTATATAACCAGCTAAGTGATATGCAAGATGAGAGCAGTACTAGAACTCAGGCTGAAACAACTATAAGCTCTGTGTCTGGGAGCCGGTAGCAGTGATATCATGTGGTTGTCTAGCTCGGAGAGAGACTGAGACGCCGGCATAATATAATCAACATGTAGCCTATGTGACTCTCCCCATCCAATATAATCATACGTCTCATGTCCACAACGTCTCATGTCCATGTCATGCAGGATTATAACTAATGCATCCAGTCATATAATATCTAAGCAAAAGAATATGTCATGAAACCTGTAACCTATACAGAATCACCATGAATATCTCAGGAAGATTCTATATCATGAATAGTGTCAGGTGTCCTGGGTTATAATGTACTTGATAAGGCAAGTACGAGAATGTAAAGGGTCACAATATCCATCTCTAGGTGACGTTACACAACTCCGTGTACGGTGTTGGCACCCGACTATTAATCGGACGCTAAGTAAGTCACACGGTCCTAGTTCAAGCATGTACAACATATAAATAAGGCAAGAAAATATGTAACAAGAACTCAATATTTGGCAAGGTACACTTGTCTGGGGTTCTGACTCCAACTATAGCTCTGACCTCAGTGGAAATTGCAGGTACTGCTCCGGTTGCTGAAATAAACATCACCATCAGATTCAAAAAATATCAAATAGCTAGAAACGCCTGTCCTTGAGTCCAATTTGGACACAGGGGCAAAAATGACAGTTTCTGGTCAAAGCGGGATCCACATATGGGCCACTTTGCACCAAAAAATGTGTCAGAACCAAGGATCTCCAAATTTGCCAAACTTAGTGTCAACAAGTCCAGAATGATGATACAAACCCAACGGAACTTCCAGAACTGGATTCCGATGAGCCGATCCCAAAATTGCCCGTCAAGTGGAGCCGTAGGGCCCACGATGCGCGATTTTGTCAATGTTTTCAGAATCGTACCAAACTTGGGTCACAGGACCAGCGTATTGCTACGAGTCCAATGGCGCAAGTTTCGTTTCGATCCGACGTATGTACACCAAGTTACAACGATATCAAGAATAGGCGAATACAGGGCGTTGTCGGCGGATACGCGTTGATTCCGGTGTGCACGCACATCCAAATCAACTTCTGCGAAATCTCGCACGTCCGTATCAACGGCGCGCACCTTCGGTGAAGACCGCACGCGACTAAGTCGTCCCGTTTGACGGGGCGCACTCAGTTCCGGGGGAAAATGGGGTGTTGATTTTCCTGTTTTTGGATCGCGGTTTACGATCACCACAAGACGCGACACACTGAGCGGTTTATACGGGCATCGAGAGGGTTCCGCAGGGTTCGCGTCACAATAGACGGAACGGAAAATGGGGCAACGAGGAGAGAGAAAACACTACCTGAATAGGGCTCCGCGAAAACTGAATTCTCATTTCCGCGAGTCAACACGACACAAGGGGACACGGCACACTGTGTCCTGTGCTAGGGTTTCGATCACTCTCCGGGGATGACGGAGCTGGCCGGAGCTTCGCCGGAGGGGCAGCGCGATAACGGAGGCGGAGGCGGGGGCTGTCCGGCGCCGGGGCTGCACTGGGCTCGGGGTGGCTAGGGTGATCGGAGCAGAGATGTTGGAGAAGAAGGGTGGTGGCGGTGGCGCTGGGGAAGAAGGGTGGTGGCGGTGGCTGAGGGCGGGTTCGTCGGGCGGAGCTCAGGGAGGAGGGGTGGCGCTGAGGGGCTCATCGGAGAAGACGGGTCGAGCGGCTGCGGGCGGAGCTAGGGCAGAGGAGGGAGGCGCTGGGGGCACGGCGAGGTGGGGGTTTTGTAGCTGCAGGGGAGGAGCTGGGTCACCGGCCGTTCGGGGAGAAGAGAAGATGGCGCGGCGGTTGCGGAGGCGAAGCGGCGGGGGCGCTCGTCGGTTACGCGGCGGTTGCGGGGGCTGAACGGCTGGGGGAGGAGAAAGGTTAGGCGGGTCGGGCGGAGGATAGTGCTACCCTAATCCCAAACTAACTGAAATACTGTTGCTTGCCTGAACTCAATTCACCACCCAACTAACTGAAATACTGTTGCTTGCCTGAAACAACTCAACCCACACTTTGCTACATAACACCTTCCAAGCAACCATAAACCAAAGCACAACACTCTAATGTATATAGTGCTACCCTAATCCCAAACACACAGCACTCCTCCAACCTCACATACCATAGTCATACACACACTGGCATATATACACACACACACACTCCCACAGACAAGGCAATATCTGAAACACTACACATATAATCAAATAGATGTAATACACTAATATATATATATATATATATATATATACTCTAAAGAACAATAACTCAAACACTACCTAGGCAATATATATAGTACTTATGATATGCTCTCAAATTGAAACCCAAAATCCACCAATGCTCATAATAAATACTCCTAAACTTGATATATATATATATATATATTGTAAACACCCTAAATTTCTGGTATTTTTAATCAATTTATGGATTTAATATGCAATTTACATAGGACATGTAGTGAGTTTATAATTTTTAATTGCCAATAAACAACATTAAAATGTAATGAAAATATGATTTTATGGTGTAAAATAGAAAACCGGACTTAGGGTAATTTTCTGGGATTTTATTGGGCCTCGGACCTATTTTTAAAAGCCTAAAAACTAATTTCCAAATTAAATTAATTAATTATTCTGTTATTATTATTATTATTATTATTTGTTTCTTGGGCCCGGCCCAGTGGGCCGAGCCCCTAGGTATAAGCCCAGCCCAACCTAAACCCCCTAGCGGGTCGGGCGGGTCCGCTCACCCGGAGCCCGCCGCCCGACCCGACCCGCTTCATCATCCCCTTCCCACGTCGCCTGCACCCGCGACCCCCGCTCCACCGCCGGAAATCCCACCGCCACGACCGCCTCCCCTCCGCGAGAGCCCCCACGTCGCCTCCCCTCCGGATCCCTCGACCACGACGCCCCGACCAGCCCCTATAAGAAGCCCCCTCGCTTCCTCCACCGCCCTCACTCCCCTAACGCCCAACCACCGAGCCCTAACCCTACCCCACTCCGGCGAGCCCCCGTCCGGCGACCCAGGCCTCAGCCCCTACGCCGTCCTCCTCCCAGGCGGAGCTTCCCTTCCCCTTCTTCTTCCTCCTCCTCCCCCGGGCGGAGCCGACCCCTGCCTCCAGGAACCCTCCCCGCTGCTCGAGCTGCCGGCCGACCCCCTCGGCGCCGCCCAGCCCCTCCGGCAGAGCCGCGGCCACCGCCCCGAGTCGCCTCGACCGTCGGCCAGTCCCCCAGAGCCCCGGACACGCGGACACAGCCCTGAACCCTAGCCCTAGCCAAGGACACGTGTCCAGGACACGATTCGGACACAGAAAACCCCGGTTCCTCGGGTCCCCTTCAGGTACTCGTATCTTGCAACTCGGATCTCCGTTTTTGATTCTGTGAATTTCTACGCGAAGCCTGTATGACCCTCTCGGTGCCCGGACAAACTGTTCGAGGCATCGCGGCCTGTGGCGATCGCACACCGCGATCCAAAAATAGGAAAACCAAGGCCCTGTTTCACCCCGGAACTGAGTGCGCCCTGCCAAACGGGACGACTTGGTCGCGCACAGTCTTCACAGATACGTGCGCCTCGTCGATACGGACGTATGGGATTTCGCGGAAGCTGATTCGGGTGTGCGTGCACACCGGAATCAACGCGTATCCGCGGACATCGCTCCGTATCCGCCTTTTCTGCATTTCATCCTAACTTCGTGCACACACGTCGGATCGAGATGAAACTTGCGCCATCGGACTCGTAGCGATACGCTGGTCCTGTGGGTCAAGTTTGGTCCGATTCTGAGAACGTTGACGAAATCGCGTGTCGTGGGCCCCATAGGCCCCGCTCGACGGGCGATTTTGTGATCGGCTCATCGGAATTCAAATCTGAAAGTTCCGTTGGGTTCGTATCAGCGTTTCTGACCTGTTGACACTAAGTTTGGTGAATTTGGAGACCATTGACCCTGACATGTTTTTCGGTGCAAAGCGGGCCCACCGGTGGACCCCGTTTTGGGCCGAAATTGCCGTTTCCGCCCTTGTCTCCAAATTGGACCCAAGGATAGGCGTTCCTAGCTGTTTGACACCTTCTGAGCGTGATGGTACTGCTTATTTTAGCTTTCGGAGACATCTCTGGAAATTTCCGAAACCAGGACCTAAGTGGAATCCAACCCCCAGGCAAGTGCACCTTGCCAAACTTGCAGTCATTATTTTCTTATTTTCTGTAAAAATACTCTGCTGGATTTCTTGTGCAAATTCATATAAACTGTTTTAAACTGCTTAACCTAGGGAACGTACGACGTACCTAGTGCCCGATCATAGTCGGGTACTGACACCGTACACGGTGTCGGGTTCGTCATTTAGAGATGGATTTACGATCCCCTTATTTGGTACTTGACCTATCAAGTACCCTACAACCCAGGACACTTGACACTATCATGGACAGAATCTCCCTGAGTTATTCGTGGGGATTCTGAATAGGATACAGGACTTGACAGAGTTATTTATTTATAGACAGTATGACTTGTTGCATTAGTTATAATCCCGCTGACATGGACATGAGACGTTATGGTCATGGCTTGCGTGATTACATTGGGTGGGGAGAGACACACAAGCTACAGGCTGTCCTATATATATATCTACTATTATTGTGAGGTTGTAGACTCTCCAGCAGAGCTAGACCCTTTACGTGTTATTACTGCTACCGGCTCCCCGACACAGAGCTTGTAGCGGTCTCAACCTGAGTACTAGTGTTGCTCTCATTTGCATATCACATAGATGGTTACTTAGTTTACCCTGCTGTTCATTTATTTATTGCACTGCTTATTCAGTTGGCTTGTTTTTATCTTGTGCCTTGCTATGTCCACTGAGGACCTGGAATGGATTATGTCCCCAGGTTTAGCTGAGGAGCAGTATCCCGAGATATACGGGACAGGAGCTGAAGCTATTGCTGGAGCTGAACCAAACACTGAAGACGAGGTGACTGCCGAGGACTTCTCCTGAGTGCTTGTTCCAGTACTCAGTATTTATTTCATGTTTACATCTTTTGTTCCTGGCCTATAGAGCCAGTTATTTCAGACTTAAGTCGGATTATTTCTCCGACTGACTTGCTGTGATGATGTTGCTACATTATTTCCATTTGATTATGCAGTTTATTTCTTTATCTTTATGGATGAGATTAGTGTGACTTGTATAGTAGACCTTATTTACAGCTTAAGTACGCCCTGATGGCTCCATTAAATTGGGTTATCCATCGGTGCGTGCTGCTGGCCATTGCTACGCATCTCCAGTCCCTCGGCATTTTGGGACTGGGGCGTGACATGGTTTTTGTGGTGGCCCATGCAGGTCTTAACTAAATTGTTTGGTTTCAACTTAGGGACCGAACATGCCTGCAATAAGATAGGATAATTTATAGGATCTCATCCATTTATTGAATCGTTTTTGAACTCTATGTCGAATTCAATTTAATTGCTTGAATTGTATCCTGTTTTGATTCCTCTGTGCGTTCTCATTATTTTCTTTTGATGCAGAGAAATGGATCCCAGAAGTGGTGACGAGACCCCCTTGGGTACACCGACTGAAGCAGGGTTTACCTGCGAAGCTGGAATGACGCCAGATACTAGAGGACAATCCTCTCAGAGCAATCAAACTGGCCAGCCAAGTTCCAGGTTCAGGCGTGATGACATCCCACCTCCTCCCCAGTTCCCTCCTGCGATGCCTGTCTTTCCCCCAGGACAGGCAATGGACGGTCAGCAAATGTTCCAGATGTTCTACGCCATGATGCAGGCACAACAACAGATTCAACAGGAGACCCAACGCCGAGAGGCCGAGAACCTAAGGAACAGCCTGGTCGCAGCATTGGAGCATGCAAATCCACCAAATAGGCGGCCAACGACGGGATCTATTACGGATTTCCGTTAACTCAAGTCCCGTACCTTCTCGGGCAAGGAAGGACCAACTGAAGTGCATGAATGGCTTACAAACACACAGCATCAGTTGGAGGCCGCCGAACTACCAAGGGACAAATAGATGACTGCCGTCAGGATGCAACTGACGGACAACGCGCATCATTGGTGGCTGTCCGAGGAAAGAAGGCTCGGACATGATCAGGTTACCTGGAAGGAGTTCTCCAGACTCTTCCAGGAAATGTACATCCCTGCTGTGGCTCGATCAGAACTCCGAGACAGATTCAACCGCCTGATCCAGGGCAACATGACGGTGGAGGAATATAACGCCGAATTCATTCGCCTGAGCCGCTTCGCCCCTTCGTTAATTCCTACCGAAGAGGAGAAGGCGGAGAAGTTCTTTGATGGGCTCAGGTTCGAGCTTCAGAAGTTAATCGGATCGGTCGCGCCCACCTCTTACACCGACGTCCTAGCTGCAGCACGTCGGCTGGAGCGCGTTACTCGGAGGAAATCAAGCCTGAAACGTCCCTTCTCCTCAGCACCGTCCAAGTCATCACCAGGGGAATCTGCTAAACGGCCCCAGAAGAGCCCGCCTCCAAGAGCAGCAACTAAGAACTTGCCTACTTGCCACTACTGCAGCAAGGTAGGACATATTGAAAAGGAATGTAGACGCAAGCTGGGGCTCTGCCTGGTTTGCGGATCTGGACAACACTTCTCCAAAGACTGCTCGGAACGTCGAGAGGGAGTTCCGAATCGACCAGCTCCACCTGCAGCTCTTCCAGCTGGGGGAGCAACACAGACAGGGCCTGGAGGAGCCAGGCCACCTCTACCACCTCAGGCAGCATTGTTCCAACAAGCTCGTCAGCAAAGGGGTCCCGCTCAGGGACGAGGTCAGGCATATGCACTAGCAGTCAGTGAGGAAGCTACTGCAGGCGAAGTGATAGCAGGTACCATATTAGTAGCTTCAATTCCTGCTGTAGCATTATTTGATTCTGGAGCTTCGCATTCATTTATTGCTGCTAGCTTCGTAGCCACACATAGAATAGCTACCGCACCTCTCTCGAAGATGAAGAGAATACTAACGGGAGGTGGAATTATCCCGGTTAGTGATACTTGTAGATCGTGTTCGGTAGTAGTCTGTGGCCGAGAGATGCGAGCCCAATTTCTGATCTTTTCTATGCCTGATTACGATGTTGTACTTGGTATGGACTGGTTAAGTCAGTACCATGCGACACTGGATTGCCGGCTTGGAAAAGTGATATTTAGACCCCCTAGCCTTCCTGAGTTTAAATTTCTACGAGGAGCTGTAGAACAAGGGGTCCAGCCAACTCTTAGGGTATTGACTGTAGAAGAAGATTCAAGTTACCCAAGAGTCATAACGGAATTTGTGAATGTATTTCCTGACGATCTTCCAGGTTTACCACCTGATCGGGAGATAGAATTCACGATAGACCTAACTCCAGGAGCCGAACCTATCACCTCATCGGTATATCGGCTAGCACCTAAGGAGTTAGTGGAGCTGAAAACACAAGTTGACGACCTTCTGGAGAAGGAATTTATCCGGCCCAGTGTTTCACCATGGGGAGCACCTATACTTTTTGTACCCAAGAAGGACGGATCTGTACGGCTGTGCATTGATTACAGAGCCCTTAATGCTGTAACTATTAAGAATCGGTACCCATTACCACGCATTGATGATTTGTTTGACCAGTTGAGTGGTGCTAAGGTATTCTCAAAGATTGACCTTAGATCCGGTTATCACCAGATTAGGGTGAAGAAGGAAGATATCCCAAAGACGGCCTTCAGAACTAAGTATGGGCATTATGAGTTCCTAGTTATGCCGTTTGGTTTAACCAACGCACCCGCCGTATTTATGAGTTTGATGAACGGGGTCTTCCATCAGTACTTGGATAAGTTCGTGGTGGTATTCATTGATGATATCCTTATCTACTCTAAGAACCACGAAGAGCACGAGAAACACCTTAGAATTGTGCTAGAAACCTTGAGAATGGAGAAGCTATATGCCAAACTCAGCAAATGTGAGTTCTGTATGGACAAGGTGCCATTCTTAGGGCATATTATCTCGGGTGAAGGACTGTCTGTGGACCCAGAGAAAGTCACTGCTATAGAAACCTGGCCTACCCCTACCTCTGTTGCGGAAGTGAGAAGTTTTCTTGGACTTGCTGGGTATTACCGGCGGTTCGTAGAAAATTTTTCAAAAATCGCAGAGCCGATGACTAAGCTGACACGGAAGGTCAGGAGTTCATATGGACGGAAGAATGCCAGCATGCCTTTGAAGAATTGAAGAGGCGTCTAACAACAGCACCAGTCTTGGCTCTTCCCTCAGGGTCAGGAGGTTTTGTTGTATATAGTGATGCGTCCGGTAGTGGACTAGGTTGTGTCTTGATGCAACATGGCAAGGTTATCGTTTATGCATCGAGGCAGCTGAAGGTCCACGAGAAGAACTACCCAACACACGACCTGGAGCTAGCTGCAGTGATTTTTGCATTGAAGATCTGGAGACATTATCTGTATGGAGAAAAGGTCGAGATATTCACTGATCATAAGAGCTTGAAGTATGTTTATACACAGAAGGAGCTCAACATGAGGCAACGGCGTTGGCTTGAGTTGATGGTGGACTTTGACATCGATCTGCAGTACCACCCGGGGAAAGCAAATGTTGTAGCCGACGCCCTCAGCAGAAAACCCTCGGCTTATTTCTTGACGGAGCAGCCTCAGCTATTACAAGACTTGCAAGATCTTCAGATAGAGGTTGTTCTACCTGGACAAAATGGGTTGCTGGCTAACCTTGAAGTGAAGTCATCGCTGGTGGAGAGAATCAAGGAAGCTTTGCCTAATGATGCCAGATTTCGAAGGCTGAAAGAGAGAACAGAAGCAGGCTTGCAGACGGGACTTCGCATCCACGAGGACGGAACATAAAGGTGCGGAAATCGCCTATGTGTTCCAAATGAAGAATTAAGGCAGGAGTTGATGACAGAAGCCCATAACTCCATATACTCGGTTCATCCAGGAGGAACCAAGATGTACCGGGACTTGAGACAATATTACTGGTGGCATGGAATGAAAAGGGAGATAGCCCGCTTTGTGGCAAAATGCTTAGTCTGCCAGCAGGTGAAGGCCGAGCACCAAAGGACTGCAGGTATGTTGCAGCCACTTCCCATCCCTGAATGGAAGTGGGAGCATATTACCATGGACTTCGTCACTGGATTTCTAAGAAGCCCTAGTGGAAAGGATGCAGTATGGGTCATCGTGGATCGGCTCACTAAGTCGGCTCACTTCTTGCCGTTCAGAGTCGGACAATCCACAGAAGTACTAGCCGACATGTATATGCGTCAGATCGTAAAATTACATGGAGTGCCGGTTAGTATCGTATCAGATCGAGACTCAAGATTTACATCTCACTTCTGGAGAAGCATGCAAGAGAGTCTCGGCACCAGGCTCAAGTTCAGTACTGCCTATCATCCTCAGACAGACGGACAGTCAGAGCGCACCATTCAGATCCTAGAAGACATGCTGCGATCTTGTATACTGGACTTCGGAGGATCTTGGGAAGATCACCTGCACTTAGTGGAGTTCTCCTACAACAACAGCTATCAGGCAAGCATTCAGATGGCACCTTTCAAGGCGTTGTACGGAAGGAAGTGCAGATCTCCAATATGCTGGAGCGACGTTGGCGAACGTCAAATACTGGGTCCAGAGTTGGTAACAGAGACAGTGGAGAAAGTAAAACAGATTCAGAACCATCTCCGTGCAGCCCAGGATAGACAGAAGCACTGGGCCGATGCACACCGACGACCCCTGGAGTTCAAGGAAGGAGAGCATGTATTTTTGAGGATCTCGCCCACTAGAGGTACTATCAGATTCGGCAGCAGAGGCAAGTTAAGCCCAAGGTACATTGGGCCATTTGATATCTTGGAGCGCATTGGTGAGGTGGCTTACCGTCTTGCATTACCTCCATCCTTAGAGGGAGTGCATGACGTATTCCACGTCTCACAATTAAGGAGGTATGTGACGGACCCAAGCCATATAGTTGATCATTCTGAGATTTCAGTGGGACCTAGCCTGAGATACGAAGAGCAGCCAGTGGGTATACTCGACACCAGCGAGAAGACACTGCGAGGGCAGACAATCAGGCTGGTTCGAGTAGCTTGGAAACAGCACTCTCCTGGCGAATCGACCTGGGAGCGAGAAGATGTTATGCGGCAGCGTTATCCGCACTTATTTGCAGAATCAGGTAACCTAAGCATTCTTTAAATTCTGTAAATCTTGCCTTTATAGTTTATCCTTCGATTGCGAGGACGCAATCCTCTTAAGGGGGGTAGATTGTAAACACCCTAAATTTTTGGTATTTTTAATCAATTTATGGATTTAATATGCAATTTACATAGGACATGTAGTGAGTTTATAATTTTTAATTGCCAATAAATAACATTAAAATGTAATGAAAATATGATTTTATGGTGTAAAATAGAAAACCGGACTTAGGGTAATTTTCTGGGATTTTATTGGGCCTCGGACCTATTTTTAAAAACCTAAAAACTAATTTCCAAATTAAATTAATTAATTATTCTGTTATTGTTATTATTATTATTATTATTATTATTTGTTTCTTGGGCCCGGCCCAGTGGGCCGAGCCCCTTGGTGCAAGCCCAGCCCAACCTAAACCCCCTAGCGGGTCGGGCGGGTCCGCTCACCCGGAGCCCGCCGCCCGACCCGACCCGCTTCATCATCCCCTTCCCACGTCGCCTGCACCCGCGACCCCCGCTCCGCCGCCGGAAATCCCGCCGCCACGACCGCCTCCCCTCCGCGAGAGCCCCCACGTCGCCTCCCCTCCGGATCCCTCGACCACGACGCCCCGACCAGCCCCTATAAGAAGCCCCCTCGCTTCCTCCACCGCCCTCACTCCCCTAACGCCCAACCACCGAGCCCTAACCCTACCCCACTCCGGCGAGCCCCCGTCCGGCGACCCAGGCCTCAGCCCCTGCGCCGTCCTCCTCCCAGGCGGAGCTTCCCTTCCCCTTCTTCTTCCTCCGCCTCCCCCGGGCGGAGCCGACCCCGGCCTCCAGGAACCCTCCCCGCTGCTCGAGCTGCCGGTCGACCCCCTCGGCGCCGCCCAGCCCCTCCGGCAGAGCAGCGGCCACCGCCCCGAGTCGCCTCGACCGTCGGCCAGTCCCCCAGAGCCCCGGACACGCGGACACAGCCCTGAACCCTAGCCCTAGCCAAGGACACGTGTCCAGGACACGATTCGGACACAGAAAACTCCGGTTCCTCGGGTCCCCTTCAGGTACTCGTATCTTGCAACTCGGATCTCCGTTTTCGATTCTGTGAATTTCTACGCGAAGCCTGTATGACCCTCTCGGTGCCCGGATAAACTGTTCGAGGCATCGCGGCCTGTGGCGATCGCACACCGCGATCCAAAAACAGGAAAACCAAGGCCCTGTTTCACCCCGGAACTGAGTGCGCCCCGCCAAACGGGACAACTTGGTCGCGCACAGTCTTCACAGATACGTGCGCCTCGTCGATACGGACGTGTGAAATTTCGCGGAAGCTGATTCGGGTGTGCGTGCACACCGGAATCAACGCGTATCCGCGGACATCGCTCCGTATCCGTCTTTTCTGCATTTTACCCTAACTTCGTGCACACACGTCGGATCGAGACGAAACTTGCGCCATCGGACTCGTAGCGATACGATGGTCCTGTGGGTCAAGTTTGGTCCGATTCTGAGAACGTTGACGAAATCGCGTGTTGTGGGCCCCACAGGCCCCGTTCGACGGGCGATTTTGTGATCGGCTCATCGGAATTCAAATCTGAAAGTTCCGTTGGGTTCGTATCAGCGTTTCTGACCTGTTGACACTAAGTTTGGTGAATTTGGAGACCATTGACCCTGACACATTTTTCGGTGCAAAGCGGGCCCACCGGTGGACCCCGTTTTGGGCCGAAATTGCCGTTTCTGCCCTTGTCTCCAAATTGGACCCAAGGACAGGCGTTCCTAGCTGTTTGACACCTTCTGAGCGTGATGGTACTGCTTATTTCAGCTTTCGGAGATATCTCTGGAAATTTTCGAAACCAGGACCTAAGTGGAATCCAACCCCCAGGCAAGTGCACCTTGCCAAATTTGCAGTCATTATTTTTTTATTTTCTGTAAAAATACTCTGCTGGATTTCTTGTGCAAATTCATATAAACTGTTTTAAACTGCTTAACCTAGGCAACGTACGACGTACCTAGTGCCCGATCATAGTCGGGTACTGACACCGTACACGGTGTCGGGTTCGTCATTTAGAGATGGATTTACGATCCCCTTATTTGGTACTTGACCTATCAAGTACCCTACAACCCAGGACACTTGACACTATCATGGACAGAATCTCCCTGAGTTATTCGTGGGGATTCTGAATAGGATACAGGACTTGACAGAGTTATTTATTTATAGACAGTATGACTTGTTGCATTAGTTATAATCCCGCTGACATGGACATGAGACGTTATGGTCATGGCTTGCGTGATTACATTGGGTGGGGAGAGACACACAGGCTACAGGCTGTCCTATATATATATCTACTATTATTGTGAGGTTGTATACTCTCCAGCAGAGCTAGACCCTTTACGTGTTATTACTGCTACCCGGCTCCCCGACACAGAGCTTGTAGCGGTCTCAGCCTGAGTACTAGTGTTGCTCTCATTTGCATATCACATAGATGGTTACTTAGTTTACCCTGCTGTTCATTTATTTATTGCACTGCTTATTCAGTTGGCTTGTTTTTATCTTGTGCCTTGCTATGTCCACTGAGGACCTGGAATGGATTATGTCCCCAGGTTTAGCTGAGGAGCAGTATCCCGAGATATACGGGACAGGAGCTGAAGCTATTGCTGGAGCTGAACCAAACACTGAAGACGAGGTGACTGCCGAGGACTTCTCCTGAGTGCTTGTTCCAGTACTCAGTATTTATTTCATGTTTACATCTTTTGTTCCTGGCCTATAGAGCCAGTTATTTCAGACTTAAGTCGGATTGTTTCTCCGACTGACTTGCTGTGATGATGTTGCTACATTATTTCCATTTGATTATGCAGTTTATTTCTTTATCTTTATGGATGAGATTAGTGTGACTTGTATAGTAGACCTTATTTACAGCTTAAGTACGCCCTGATGGCTCCATTAAATTGGGTTATCCATCGGTGCGTGCTGCTGGCCATTGCTACGCATCTCCAGTCCCTCGGCATTTTGGGACTGGGGCGTGACATATATATATATATATATATATATATATATATATATATATATATATATATATATATATATATATAGCTATTAGAACTAATTACAAAAGAAATTATAGAGAATTGCTCAAAACACACACAAAATGGCTTCTGTATCACACGGTATCGCACCGTATCGCGATACGGCCTATTCGTGCCCAATTGTGGACACGTAGCTAGTATTCCAACCCGATCTAAGTCCGATATAACTAAAATGGTGTCATGACACACACTCGATGTGTCCACCTCGTAATTCTCCCAAAATACCACACAAAGACCTATGTAGAATACACAATATACAACAAAATAGTCTAGAAATTGTTCTTATAGGTATTCCTATGCCATGGGGTGATTCCTATTGGTCAGATGTATGATTTGGAAGTTACAACGAGAAAAAAAATAAAAATTATCAATTGGGAGATAGATTCTCAATGAAAACTCAAGTGGACACGATCCGGACACGATCTCTTCGCCGATGCTCCTCCTCCTTGTGCTCCTTGCTACTCCAAGCTCCAAAACTTCTTTAGGAATGAAAAATGAGGGGGAATGGAAGTGGAATGGGAGAGAAATTGATGGAGAGAAATGTGAGAAAATTAGGGATCCCAAAAATGAATGAACAATTGAGAGGAGAGAGAGAGGAGACCCTCTACATGTGGCCGGCCCCTCATTCCCCCTTCTCCAAGCAATTAACAATGACAACTATATCCCTACATGCTAATATGAGGAATAATTAGAAAAGAGATATTTTGGGAAGTCCCTAACTAATTGCCATTAAACTAATTCTCCTTAGTTAATTAGTGGGAATGGATTCATTGGGCCTAGTCCACTAACTAAAATAAATGCTATAAACCTCTAAATAAATATGTAGCACTCTAATAATCAAATAACTAATATAAGCATCAAATAAATATTCATGGCCCACTAATATAAATATTATATTCCTAAAATTAAATAACTAGGTCAAATTACTAAATTACCCCTAGATGGAAAAGTGGGGGTGACAATCGACGACTATTTCGAGCTGGAGCTTACGACAAGGGTTCTCGGAGGATTCTCGCGGCCGGTTCGTGGAAGAGAGTCTCCAATCTCTTCAAGGTACACTTCAAAATCTAGATCACAAACTAAAAATCTTGGATAATTGGATGGATTATAGGAGAGAAGTATATCCGACATATTTTCCGGCCATGGAGCCTCCGTCTCCTCTAGATCCGTACGTCTACGACTCCTATCAACAACAACAATATCCTTGCAGTGATCAAGGCATGTGTCATGAAATGTCTGTGAGAAATGAAGTTCATGGAGGCCTTAAGAGTGAGGCTCCGTGTGTGTTCGACAAATTGTTTGTGAGGAAGCTTGGTAGCATGGGTTGGTGTCGTAGGTGAAAATTAGATTGTATGACCCTAGATGGTTTGGTTTTGCATTCACTGACAAGGGAGCACCAAAACAAGACCATGGCTTTGGTTCTGAGCATTAAGCAAAAGATATATCAAAACTTGCAGTCAGTGGTAAACCAACTACAGCAGCAGCAGCAAATAGTCATGCCTGTTGACAGTAGGATTATTATTGATTCTGCTACACCACACTTTGAGTCACCACCTGAGTTTCCTGTTGCTAGCTCAGGAAAGCATGGATTTAACCACGAGTTTTGTATCGAACAGTGTGAAACTAATGGTATATCTGATTCTGAATATGAAATTCCATTCTCAGACACTGACAGTGGGATTATTATTGGTCATGAAGATGGAGATCTCAAAGACTATGTTATGGATCAGGGACTGCCACCAAAGCCTGACACTGATGATCCTAATTAGTTACCAGCAACACCTTCAGATGATGCCTCTCTTGAGGAATTGAAGCAGCCTGGAGTTACAGTTGCCAAGAATAATTTTGGGACTATCGACTTTCTAGTGCATTCCCTTACCGATGGCCAAGAGGTGACCAAACCTCTCCTAGAGACATCGAGGAAAGGATACCTTGCTTCCATCTCTGCTACGAGCTACTCTCATATGTCTTTACTCAAACATTTCCTTCCTATCATGAATCCAGGAGGTGCATCTATTCCCTTGATGTACATGGCTCCTGAAAGGACCATTCCGGGTATGGTGGAGACATGAGCTCTGGTAGTTTTGGAGCTATGCCTATTATCAAGAAAATGTCTACATTATTTCTCTGGGAATAATTTGCTTACTTGATATGGGATCCAGGCCCTAGTTTAGTTCCATGGAATGGTAAATGTTCAAGCAAGCTAGAATTACTTACCAATAACCTCTCTGGTGTACATATGAAGTTGATAAGTGATGATGATGATTAGAAGAAAATTGGCAGGGAAACATTCTATAGCATAATGTTTGGACCAAACATCTATGGGTATATTACAAAGGAAGCTCATGCTATACTGTCATGTGAAGGGGAAAATCAGCCTTTGGTGTTGGTATCAGAGAAGAATAGAAGTTTCATAGAATGGGGTCCAGGTAGAATTCAGATTCACTTGGTGGAAAAGTTAAAACTATCTGTTATTGGGGAAAGTCGTTTTGTAAGTGCTGTGACAAAAGATGCACTAGCAGCAGATTTAAGCCAACCTCCAGAAACCATAGAGTTCCCATACTTAGTACTCAGTGCTAAAGGTTTGGGGGTTGCCACCGTGACAATTCAGAATATTAGGCTTTCTCCTCCGGTTGTAGGTTCTGCTTTGGCAAAAGTTGCAAATGTTGATTGCATAAAAATTATTTCTGTGGAAGAGAGAAGCCTTATAGAAGGTGCTATACATGCTTTTGATAAATTTGCTGGAACACATGATGGTTCAATCTTTGATTTTTTTTTTCAGTATGCGTTCATGAATACTCATGTGCATCTAGATGATGGCATACTCAAGCTTGTCAGCAGGGATAGTTCTCCAAGATTTGGTGGGTGGATAATCTCCAAACCTTATTTCACAGTCAGAGCTGTTGTCATTGGCACTGCAACTCTTTATGCCAGTGTTACACAAGGAAATAGGCATGAAGCAAATAATCATGTAGCTATCATCCAATCTAGAGATGAACCAAAGTCGTCAAC